>JAUUEB010328669.1:0-21200 GCA_032362205.1 Clione limacina
AGAGAGAGAGAGAGAGTGAGAGAGAGAGAGAGAGAGAGAGAGAGAGAGAGAGAGAGAGAGAGAGAGAGAGAGAGAGAAGAGAGGAATGTGTTGACAAATAAATAAGTACTCACCAGTTATTGACTTGAAGTATCGTGAGTCCAGTATCCTGAGCTAATTGTTTCTTCTGTTCTTCTGATGGGTAGGGGTGCTGGAGGTAGAAGAGACAAGTGAAAACTGAGATCTAAATGTCTTAATACAGAAAAATAAACAACATTTACAGTGACACAACAGAAAAATCAACATACAAACCAATATATTCATTCCAAAAAAACAAAACAAACACACAAATAGACAGACTTAAATAAGGGGACCGGAAAAAGACAACGTGGTTCAAAATAGCAGCATAGTTGAAGTGAGGTCTCCGGTGTGAGCTCTGATGATTCTCTCGGACACGTTGTGACAGGTCTACACGAAAATGGTGGGATAAATGTACCACTAACTATCCCGGGTGATTCCCCGTGTATTATACGAGACCTTAACGTTGTTAGAATGAAACTGGAACAAGGGCTCTCACATTTGACTTTTTGTGGTGATAAGTGTACTACTTTCACTCACTATGCTCTCTAGATAATGACCGCAGTAACCAGCCTGGCTATCAAACAACCAGCCTCCTACTTCAAAACTGTGTAGAAATAATGTGCAGACAGAGGGAAGCAAAAAATTAACCCTAAAGATGAAAAATAGAGCTTTTCCGGTTCTGAGACAAATTTTGCGGACGTGATCACAGCAGGGAATCTTTGGCAGCAACCAATGTTGGTATTCGGGGACTTTTTAGACTAACGTATTTAAACGCAACGCAGACGAATGATACTACTTTAGCATTTGCGGGAGTGTTTCCTAAACGAAACGTTTTAAAAATTAATTTTGGTGGTTTACAATACAAGAAAGATATGTGGTGATGGTTGACCGAAATTACAACCAATAAGTGGAAAAGTACGCCAAACCTATAAAGTCATTCGTGTATCTGGGCAATATCCTGTAGCAGAGCTATCATTGTAAGTATTTCCTCTAAATTAGAGTCCTGATTTCCTTAAATACTTGTCTGTCGTGATTAGCTAAATGTCAGTAACAAGTTGCCCTTGTCTGAACTTCTCGGGACTTGATGCAACCCCCGACACCCCGGCGCGTCTTATTAACCAAATTGTGAAGGACCTAGTAAAGGTCAGCGCTGCGTTTACAGTCACGAATCCGGTGAACGAAGCAGAAGCCAGAGATTCTCGACCGTACGTCGAACATAGAATATAAACGAGAAAAAACAAACAATATTTTTATGTTAAGTGAACCAAAAAAATATCGTCTTAGCATTACAATTTATCAAACTAAATTAAATACGAGTGAAGCGCTGATAGGCAGTGATAGCTGCCAATAATAATTGATACAGACATTTGAGAAAACCTCACGCTGTTTTTACTGGCTTTTTACCTTGTTGAATTGATATATGCATGGAAAACGCCGGAGGAAAACTTGAGAGCGGTTGATGAGATATTTAACCCTGATAGCAGAATTATCTAGGTTGTCGCAGGTAGTTATTCAAATAAAAGTTGATGTCACTTTTTTATGAGAAATGTTCTATTATTGTGGTGATAACATCAAAAGTTATAGACCCTCATTGTGAATTGGAAAAGGATTTAACTTTTAAATCAATGAGAACACATTTCATTGATTTAAGACTAAGCTAGTTATTGGTGTATTTTTTAATGATTTAATATTTACTCATAGAGTATTATTTTTGCTCGGTGTAGAAAAACTAACCATTACCCCAGCCACGCTAAAAGTAAGGAACTTGTTAAACACATTCGCATAGGGAAACAAGATTTCCACATTATTTTCTCATCTCTTTTTTCCAAAAATCTTTTATTTTTTACGACATCTATGTTCGTTAATGGTACAAACGCATTCAGAGCAGTGTTGTTGTGCCCGATATGGAAAGGTTCAGCTAAGTTCCAACACATCGCTGGGCTGAGAGAACATACGTGACAGCCAGCAGACACAAGTGATTCCCAGACAGCCGACAGTGGCCGGAAGTTGATCATCTGTCATCGTGGCATCATGCAAAATCAATGGGCTCCACTGAATTCAAATGACCTCATTTGGGCTCATCCTCAAATCCACAGATAGCAGCGTGAATCTCCCAAGATTCCAGTCAATCTACTAGACTAAATATTGTTGAGGAAAGTTAAGTGACAGCCGGGGGAGTAATTTTACTAGAATGCTTTCTTGAGTTTTCTTTTTAACATTTTTTCGCTTTTTAAAAATAAAAAATATCTTTGCTTTCAGCATCATTGATCTTATACGTGTCAGCATTACTTACTTATGGTATTTTGATTTTGGTAGGTTCCGTGTTGAAAGAGATTCACATTCGTCTATTTAGATCGATACCATTAGATAAGATGTCTTAACCAAAGTATCTTCAAGACTGTAATTTTCAAAGTTTTGAAATAACAAGCTAGGTACAGTAAGATTCCCATCAACTCAAACACTGTTCGAAATAGTGGGCGTACTTCCGGAGACTCGCCTAGCCAGCGGCGGGTGTCGGACAGTCACACAATGTACGGATCTTAACAAGTGTTTATGTAGCTTTTTATCCCTTGACGGGAATCAATAAACATCAAGTCCTTCTATACTCTGACTTGTCAGAGAGTAGTCCATGGAGAGACTATCTTGTGGTCTTTAGGTCTGGAACGCCTCATAAACTCTAATTTCACACTAAAAGGGCTCTTAACTCCTTGCAAAGTGGGGTACAATGGGACTTGGCGATGCCAATGGTGGTCATTTGGTATGCCATAATTTGATTAGAGGAGCGTACATTTATGAATACCAAACTTTTGCAGTAGTAGCGCCTTTGCATAATTTGAACGGAAAACTTTTAGTGAAGTACTCTAAATAATGCTTCTCCCATCCCACAACAGAATATTCAATATGATTAGTAGTTTTGTGAAATTCAAGTATGAATAAAACATCCCATGAAAAAAATATCATTCTACATTTAACAGTATAATCACCGGGAGTATAGAAAAAAGTACACGAGTTATTACGTTTAAATTGTGTACCTCTATTCCCTAATAATATCTTTGTTTTTATACGTGGTTTTATTTGTTTTGTTTGCCCAAACCAATCATTGTGCTCAAGAGTAAACCAATAAAACTGATCTAATATATTTACAAAGAAGGATAGAAAAGGGGAAGGGGAGAGAGAGAAAAGGAGGAAGAGCAAGAGTGAGTCATACTTAAAATTCAAGGATAGCCGATAATATCTAATCACAGATCTACAATTTTCACAGACATATTACAGTTCGTCCCAAACAAAACACCATATAGAAATAACCTCATCCCCCTTTCATAAATCGTTTCTAATCTCGTGTGACCATAGATTTTGCAATAAATATACGAGGGTTTGGTATTGTGAACAGTATGCTGTTGGAGTTTCCAATCTCAGAAATTGTCACCATCATTTCATCCCCTCGGCGCCTGAATATTAGAAAAGAAATCTTGGCATTTTCATTCCCCTTCGTTTTTCCTAGCGGGGGATCTCATTGAGGCGGCAGTTGATGAGATGGATAAGGGTTTTGTGCGGTAGAAGAAACCCTACTTTTTCATGAAATGGATTCCGAGTTTCTCCTTATCTTTTCCGTTCATTGCGAGCGCCCCCTGCTGGTCGATGCGGAACTAAAACAATAAAAAAAATGCTGACATTTATTTGGAGCTGGCAGGGCATGCGGAGTCTGCGCTGATATGATAAGTGCTTATTGTTTTTCCGCGAACTCCAGGTGCGACCTTTGAGGGCTCTCATAAGGAAAGAAAGTAACAAAGTTGGGCGGTTTTCGTCCTGGCAGCGGCTCCTCCCGTTACGGTTGGCTCTTTCCCGGTATGAAGCGAAACGTATCTCCTAGGCTAGAGAGGCGTACTTCTGGCGCTTCTAAATTCACATTGCAACAACGCAAGACATGGATGGCGACAGGATGACGTGAATTTTGTTTGTCTTGAAATTTGAGCTAAAACCAAAATCAAAACCGGTGGAAATCGTCTACGGGGTATCGCGCCGCTGTCGTTTACGCTTAGGGAGCTATAAATTCCAAGATAGCATCAACTTGATTCAGGTATAATTAAATGAATGATATATAAAAATACAACGCAAGGGAGATGAATTAAATAAATTATAAAATTGAAATGTATAAAAATATGTAAGTTAACTTGTGAAATGCTCTGAAGAATTCCTTCCATTTTTTTTAAAAGTAAAGAATAACGTCTAGATGAAAATTAAAGATGCGATTTTTCAAGAAATTTGAGTAAAGGTGGAAGATCTATTATATTTTAAATATTTCCGTTTTAAAATCACTGTAGCAACGCTATCTCTACAGACACGATGATTTGCATTAAAAATATCTTCGTATTCAAATGAACTTTCAAGATCATCCGTCAAATACATCGTCTTGATCTAGTTATGATTTTGATCAAGAAAACTGATATCAGCTGGAAATTAACTATCATACTCGATTATAATCAGTGTCAGCGTTTGCTGCATCCCGTTAAGAAGTTATCGATAGCAAGGGGACTTAACTCGTGCTGCATCTTTGCCTCCCAGGGGATGAGAGAATAATCATTATACTCATAGCAAGATGTCTTTCGTGATATTTTGATATTCGGAGAATGAAGACAATCCCCTTTGCCCAAACCATGTCCTTAAGTCATCATCATATCTTTTGCGGGTAGAGAACTTCCCCTGGCCCAAGGGAAACTACTCGTGGCATCCGGTATGTAAGTAATCAGAGCGAGCGCATGCAGCAGTCACAGAAACGCCTGAAAAAGGCACGCAAATCACGCGACATTTGTCTTCGGTAATTGCTTTTGAGATGCTACAATTTTTCTTTTTCTTAATTGTTTATTTTCCCTAATGTTGTTCTATTTGAGCCCTTTGTTTTAGAATTATATCGATAACTTCATGGTGTAAAATACAATTTTGATACAATAAATGACAATAATAAGGAGATATTTAAAAACTAAAAGTAAAAAAGTGCTACTCTTAAAGTATATGACTATACAACAAAGACGTGGATTAGTTACCTAACAATTCCTAGTTTTGAACAGGAGTCTCATTTAGGGAGACAATAATATAATACCCAATAGCGTACATTCCACGAACATCTCTAGATCCTAATTTACTTGAGATTGAGATCGTATTTGCCTAGGCATGTAATTACCTGGCCTATTCTCAATCTCTATAATCATATAAATTCGGAGCGCGACCTTGATTGAGAAATTGACACGCCATTACTTACTGACGGTGAACAACTGAGTGCCAGTTATGTGTGGATAACATCGTTTATGAATACAGCGAAAACGAAATTGCATTTTCTATGCATTACTACTGACTGATTCAGTCAATGAACAAAATAATCTATTGTTCCCGGAGTCTCATTATCATAATTAATTGTATCCTCCAATAAATAAAATTCTATTTATTATTTGTATTGTTTTCATTTTTTTTAAAGCACCATATAAAAATAAATGATGGAGCAAAAAAAATGTCCTATCCATCTGCCTTTGTCGAATATATTGTCGTTTTTTATATATTCCATACACATTAATGATTATAAAATACTCGTGTTAGCCATATATTGGTATGTATTTGTATTGATCGCGAGAGTGTAATTATTGTGTAACCTCATATTCTATTTACGTCTTGCACACAACTTTGAAGTGCTCACCTAATACTTTCAATTTCAAGAAATATTTTTGCACATAAATTCAATACTGAACAAAAACCAACATACTAAGCTGTAATGCTCTTTTTCATAATGTTATTCACGTTAGTAATTCTGACGGTATTAAAACTAGCAGACCGATGCAGAACCCTCATAGCCTAGTCGTAGCTTGCGGAACTTATTTCCAAGTCCAATCACGCTCTAGATCTTCAAGATCCCGGAATCGGGTATCCCCGGACTGACGAGACAGCTTCTGCCTGTCAAGTCTGAGACTTTGAAATGGAACCAGTCCCCTTGTGATAAAGCCCTAAAACTAACACCCGCTCTTGGGCCGCGACACCCTGACTGTCAATCACACGGCCACTTCTCATTATCTCTACGAAGGCTTTTTAAGTCTGAGACCTCTCGGTGCCGGACCGCCAAGGAAAGCGACCATGGAAGACTGTGAGGTTTTTGGGCCTAGTTGGTATTAGTGCCACAGATCATCATTGTCCCATTGGGGGAAATCGAGAAAAAAGAATGTGTTCCCTTTACTTATGCCGAGCATGACTAATCAAAATCTGTGCTGCAATGGCTTTTCATAGATATCAGCGGAGTGGAAACGACAAGGAGTAGATTTCCGAAGCCAATTTGTCATCTTTGTCAAAGTGAGTGTTTGGCAGTCTCAAATAATGACACAAAGCCAGTCACACAAGAATATATAAACTGGAGCATGAATAGGAACAGTTTTTATAAGATACAGTTTACGCTCAAACGAGATACGTTAAGGTACTCTGTAGAGAGTAACAGTTTCCACCGACTTACTCTGTATAATTTATCACATCATTTGTGTTGGTTGGAGGGGAGTCATCGTGCTACGAGATATATAATCACGGTTTTCATATCTGACATAATAATAAGACCATAAAAAGAAACCCAAATACAAGAATAGGTGGCGGTTAAAGTGTTGGATTTGTGTGTGCAAAGGACAGAGCAGAACAATGAACAGCAACACAACACAGTGAAATAATAAAGTTTCCAAAGTATTTATATTTAAGAGAAATTTTGCAAAAAGTCAGAAAACACGTTTTTATATACAATAAATATTATAAATGAGAAAGCGTCATTCAGACAGCGAGGCGTGGTCTCATTTACATGCGAACAGACAAATTAATTATCATCAATTTTCTCATAGCACACGGAACTCTAAAATTTTATAGACGAACAGATTTACCTTCAAAGGCTTGACAGTTAAACAAAAAAGAAAACAAATAAAATTTCACAGCGGGTTGATTGATCGAGGTTTTAATGTATAAATGAGTGTTTAAGCTGGTGAAATGGAACGAGATTGGGGCTTGATAGCCGCAATGGGAGATAGTAGGAAACACAGCAGCTGAAGCGGTTCGGATTACCAACATAAAATTAACTGTGAACTCTTGTTTTTGACGAGAGTAATTGACTAGATATTTGAGGTATAACACGATTCACATACATCACAATTGACTGAACGACACGACAGCTCTCTCAACACATACATAATAGCTGCTTACTTACCGATAAATGTTGAAATAGCCACGCTCTCATTATGTTCGTAGCAACTTTGGGAAATATTCCACGTTTTTTATTCCGTTTAGACCCTCGGTCATCGTCCTCATCTGCTGTTCCTTCACCTGACCCTACACTGTTGTCGAGTCCATCTCCTGGTGAAAGAATTAAAATTGAAAAATAAATACATAAATTTACATATACTTATATATTTTAGAAAACAAAACAGAATTAAGTCTAACAAAGTTAAAGGTTTCTGAGTAAATTGCAATAAATAATATCGCCATCGTTCCATAGATTCTGCAATAATATAATTAAACGTACTAATAAAATAAATAAAAGAGCATGTCACGGGTGGTGCTTTTGATCACGACCTAAACGGGTTTTTTCAAACAAATAATAAAGCTGAAGATTGTGGTTTGCTTTTATACAAATCTGGATATTCGTCCAACTGCTCCTATCGTGTCAAAAAGTCTCCGCTTAACACCGCCAGTTTGTTAAATAAACAAACCAAGGAGATCGGTGATAGAAACTGTAACCGATGTTTTGGAAAGAAGGCTTCCAGGACAATTCACAGTTTGCTTAAATCGTTTAACTCCACAAATTCACAACTCAGTCGTGTCTTCGGTTTCGCCCGAAGAATCTGATGTGACAAAGAAATGTCCGGTTTTGGCAATGAGACCTCCCCGTTGGCAAATGGATCCTGTTTGAGCAAATAACTCGCAGATTTGTTCACACAATGGACCGGCACCGTCGATACCCGGCGCGTGTTTACTCAAACACAAGCTTTCCTGCCTTGATACCATTGACTTTTGCATCCGTTCAAGAAATTGATAATTGGTTTTAATAAATTAGGCGAAAAGCCAACAATCTTTGACAAAAAAAGGTTTCCTTTAAATAAGACCATTATCTATCGAGATCTAATGACCAATTGAATGAATACTTATGAATAGGGGGAGGGGGAGTGGTAAGGAAAAGAAAGGATTGTATGAAATAAGATAGAACAAAAGAAAGGACAAAAGAATGAATAGCAGGAAAAAAGGAATGAAACGATGAAGGAAGGGTGGAGTAGAGAAAAATGAAGGAGGAAAAAAATTGACAATTAAAAATGTGTTTATGAAAGTAAAGATACCAACAGGGTGTTTCCTCTATGCCTGGAGCCGTATTTAACCCGTAACTACGTGGATGAGATAACATAACATGAGATAGTATAGGAGGGGCTGAACCTAGCGGGGGAACATCCAAGAACTACTTGCATATATTAGACCTTCAGGATGCTGATAGGAAAACAAAAGTTAAGATAAGAAAACATAGAAAAGGAGATGAAAGAAATTAAGGTGTGCCCTCAGAAAAATGACTCGATGATGCGGGCATCCATTATATTGAAGGAAGTGCTAAGAACAAGATGATGCTTCGCTTGAACTCAACTTAAGTATAAACGAGGAACTAAGACTTGAGACACTCAGAGAACATTTTTTAATTAATCTTCCCTAAGTTTCACAATTAGTTCTATGAATAAACTTCAAGGTTATTTCATGTGCATACAAAAAAAATTTCATTCGCTCATGACCCAGGGGCATAACGTCTTTTCCCAAATCGCAAAATACAAGTAATAAAGCAATCAAAATAATACCGCAAATCGTTTACATCCTAAGCGATCAAAGTACAGTAATGTCCTTAAAGGGAAAATTGATTGACCTTGTAACCATAATTGCTAATAAGGAAGTTTTCTCTGATCTTGAATGAATGACTTTATTAGTACTGTTCAGTAACAAAGCTTAAGACTTATTCGAGTGGTCAACGGTAAAGTGATCGTGACGGCGGAGACTGAGGTCAATCATCTAGCGCCAAGGGCGATAAACTGGTGAACAATAACATAGGATTAGTGGACACTACAGCGTCAATCACTGCCATGACCAAAACTGTCATGGGCCGACCCTATGACAAGCTGATGGCGGACAAGAAATGATGGATTTATTGGTCCTATGTAGATTATAACATCATCAAAGTCTCGTTCGACATTTCGTGGTAATCACAATGATACTCGTCATCTTTGATCGATTATATTAGGTCCCAGTAGACATAATAGCAAAAGTATTTAACAGGAGGCAATTAAGAGGAAAAGTATGATGACTACTAATAACAAATCTAATACATTTTTGAAAAAAAAAATTTATAGTGTACTTTATGACCTATGATATCATTGTTATCTAACAAATATAAGTACATGTATCAGACAAAGTATTCCATTTTGGCCTTGGTTATATTCATTTCTCGTGTATTCGATTGTAATCTGGTAGCTGATGTAATCTTTATTGAGACTTAAATGGGTGTTATTAAGTGATATAAGTTAGTAGGTTAAAAAAATATTACATTATTTTTTCCAAAAAAAAGGTATATAAGTATGTGTGGTGTCTGTCGGGGAAATAATGCAATGTTAAAAATACAAAGTACATGAAAAGAACATTCCCGTGATTGATGAGCAAGATTACCGCCCCTTGGCCGTGCTTCTCATTTCCCCTACTTTTATCCCTAAACTGTAGTGGCCATGCCGAGGGCGGCGTCCTGCCATGCAGCTGACAAATAGCCCTTCAGTGTCAATCACGACTGCTGGGAGTCCATCACTTGGGGGCCCTAAGGCCATCAGAGAAGGGCCCATCACAGATGCAAACTACCCATGTCCATATTGGCACCGCGATGCTCTTCTATACAAATTGGGGTTTAGGGAATCGATAGAGTATACAAATGACAGATTCAACAAGTTTTGTTTTGTTTGATGTCTTGAACCATGAGGAAGGATCAGATAATCTCCCTACGTCGGTTTGAGTGTATGGAGTTCGGATGATTTCAATATCAACATTTATTTCCCTTAGCAAAGAAAAATGTTAAAGGATATTTTTTGCTTCGTAGACCTACTTACTACCAGGTCTTGCGAATTCAAATTGATCTATAGAAAACCTAGATTACTGATCTTACGGTATCTCTAAAAGGCGAACTGTAATTAATATTTGTGTAATTCAAAGACTTATCAGTTTATGAGGTGCAAACAAGACTTGCGAAAAGCACTAACATATCCAAACAGTTTTATGGTCAATAATGAATGACAATTATCGAAACAAATCAATCGTTAGAGTGATTGGGAGCCTGGCTGTCGGTGGTAGGAACACCAGCGTCACGGAGACTGGGTATTTTTCGACTGGTTGTTATGGTTTTCATTCAGTTGTACCGAAAATCTGAGCTTAGATTGTACGTATTGTCTTAAAGCGTCGATACAGGGATCACAATAATGTCCACAAACTCCAGAGCTTGTCCATTGAGACAATTGCTGCTAACTGGCCGCTAGGGCACAGCGTCTATTGACTTTGTGGCTAAATCCACTCTCTGAGCCCAAGTCCTACAATAGTTCTCAATGACGGGGGTTGGCCATTGCTCTAGTGGCCTTTCACTAACTCAAGAACCAAGTAAACATTTTAAGGGGATGATAAAGAGCGTTTTCAGGCTCTATAACCCCAATGTGTATATACAAATTATACCTGAGCCCAGATTAAGACGGAAAAGAGCCTCCAATTTAGGCATCTTGTTTCCCCAGCATGTGTTTATATTTCTCTCGTATCGGTGGATATTATGACTGAATTCGGTAATCTCCTTCTGGCATAGCAAGCACCTTCAGCCCATATCCAGAGAGCCGAAGCTTATGGCAGTGTGTGATCACGAATTAAAATAGAAACGCTACTTCCTATTTTATTTACTTATTAGTGTTCCCATATATTGTTGTATTGTCCGTAGAGTTTGTCTGGTGGATTAAATATTAAAAACACAATTTAAACAAAAAGTCGAGATGTAGATTAGCTGCTTCCGGACGGGCGACCATGATTTGTCCGGACGTGGCCATTTGAGATAAATGTCGCGTGTCGTACGTGTCGGTAGCATGACAAGCGTGATTATTGAATTAACAATCTGACCGGTTAGTGTCCGTGTCCTCCATCGTTAGTCACACATGATATATACATTATGCCAAGGTATGACACACTTATCTTCTATATTTCGCCTGCTTCTGTTAAACAGAACACGTTAAAATTTTATATTATGAATTTATCTCTTAATAACATTGGATATTTTATTCTTTGAATAATTTCACATTGTATTGTGCCTTTAAGTTTTTCTTCTTAATGTCCCTAACATCACTTACTTCACTACTTAATTCTTTTTGTATATATTTTTTTTAAAGAAATCTTATCCAATTTTATATACTTTTCTTTTAATCTAATTTTCTTTCTTTCTCTATATTCTAGTCATTATCTCCTCTCTGTCTAAGGGTGCTGACGACATCGGTGACGATTACGGAGAAAGTTATTAGCGATAATGCTCATTACGGTTAGAAAGATGATGTGGGCCTCTAGAGACGATGGGTGCTTTCAGGGCGTCTCCCAGCAGTCTGAAGATGACAGGTCTCAATAAGCTTCACCGTCCATGTGAACAGCTCTGAATGGGACCGACCCAGCCTGCGATTGGCAGTTTCATTCGTGGAATGTAACGAGGTTTCTTCCTCGATTTCCACAAGAAATGAGGTTTGGGGAGGATGATGGTGTAATTCATCAGCACTTCATGAAAAAGGGAAATAAATGCGGAATATGCAGAGATACGCCACTTTCCGGCCACAAGGTTATCTGGGTTTTGTACAGAGCGTTTCTTCATTTCCTGAAGCAATTTCATTTTTAAACCGCTCTGTTTTCTATGCTTTTAACGCAAAGCTACTTATTCAACTTTTTTCGTATAAATTATCTTCATGTTTTTAAATATTCAGTTAATGGAATAACTGGCTAATTTAACCTTGTCTATAACAGTTTTAATATTATCTGGCATAATCGCAAAGATTGATGCAAACTGAAAAGATGCCATTTTCTTACCTATTGTACTACTTGCTTTACTTCAATTTGTTCTTTTTTAATAGTCACATCAGTTATTATTTTCTACTAGTCATATTCATTATTTGCGTGTCTCTGTCCCAGTCTGAATATTCCCTTACCGGAAGTTCAACCAGTCACTTCCGTCAACCGTCAGTAGTGAGTATTGACCGACAGTTCACAAGCACTTTTGGTTATAAGCAAAGTACACGTAACAAAACCGCAACAAACATTCCAATCAGACGAATGTAATCTTTAAAAAAAAATCACATAATCGTTGTACGTATCCCACAATAGCAAAATAAACCTAAAATATCTTGTCATCAGTCTAGCAAAACAGGATCAATATTGTTGGTTTCTACTATTTTCTTAAAAAGGGAAAGTGGAGAAAGAAGTCTGAGATTTTGTGAAAGTCTTGGCTTAAAGCGTGTTTCCTTTTCCCTATCATGCATAATTCACGACTTGATCGACGGCGAAATATGACTTCTTGTAAAATCCTCACCCACTGTGCCTAGGATTAGCGCCAAGAACGTCGTGATGGGGTCCCAAGAAGGGTTGAGCGCATGCGCTAATGTGTCCTGGAGCAGACATCCTAGTTCAACCCTAGGGCCGCCTGGCCTCATAAACACTGGATTCCGTGCCGTGAGAGAATTCGCAAGAGCATCAGCTCATATTCGGTGACACGTTTCGCTCCTAATACATCTATCACGTACCTTCTTCATTACTTCCTCTCTTCATTTATTCCTTTTTCACAACACTATTGTCTTTGATTGACATTATGTATTGGAGAAAGGTGTTATATACTTGACATGATTTTTAGGAGTTTGGTATACAAACAACTCAGAAAACAAAAGAAACTGATTTTCATATTGGCTTACTGGCTTTCCATACATAATGCTCTCGATTGAGTCAAAGAGGTATTATAATATGTCTATGGTTTAAGAACACTTTGTTAACCAGTAATTCTAAGTATTGTTTTGTATTAAAATCGTCATAATGTTTATTTCAACCCTTCTTTTCGACCACCCACCCCTGCTCTCAACTCGAAAGTCGCGAAAAAAAATTCGCATACAAAAGGCAATCACGTTCTGGCTTTCAAAGTCTATCCTATAACTGCATTTATTTTCTAAATGAGAAGTGGGATTTGAAGAACTTGTTGTAAAGGTTGAGAAAGAAGAACATTTGGATCAGACTTGGGACTAGAGAAGGAAATTGTATTGTCAATGTAATAGCATAACGCATGACTGCGTCAATGAGCGGTATGGTGGAGTAGCGGCGCTGTGCTCGACACCCACATCGATCTGGACCTTACCCTCTGGACTTGTGGACCCGAGGCGAGCAAACTTCTTCCATCCCATGACTCGGGATTTCGAGGGTGATTAATTCCTTTTCCAAACATAACATGGAGCAGTCGAGGACATTTGATAAACACGGAAAGAGGTGTGTGAATTATTTCAAGAGTCGGGTGACAATAGAGAGCCATTTTTCTGTGCCACAAATTGGTCGTTGGAGTCAAAGACCTGATATGACTTTTATGGGTCACTTTTATGAGCGGGAATTGAGCATCGCGTGTTTAGTCCAGTCTGTTGTTGGCATGATATCATGTGTCCCCAAAACTATCGGTTCATTAATCTCAATTTTCTTTTTTACACAACCTCACTTTGATCAGACTTGTTGGCAAAATATTATGTCGTCGACTTCTTTTTCCCCAACCCTTAAAAATAAATAAGGTCAATAAATGATATACAATAAACAAGAAAGTAAAAGAAAGAAAAAATAGAAATGAAGTAAAAGGAAATTAAAAATGAATAATCAGGAAACCGTCAAAGTAAAATAACTATCCAATCAAAGACAGAAGGAACCAAATACAAACAGTGACAGAACAAATGTGAATACAGCAAGCATTTGATCAAGTTTCAATTATGTTCTTTCTCACAGAGTATCATTTGTCGGGGGAAGTATTACACAGCAGTGACTCATTGAAGAAAATTAAGAGAACATTCCTTGCACACAAATTAGTTCGTCTGATATAAAAACCAGTCTGTGTTCAGGAATTGAAATTAAACATTTAACGTAAGAACCCACAAACAAGGGAACAAACTGCGTGTATAGATATTGACTACTTTCATTTTTAACCAGACCACCAACATAGCTACTTGCATCACGACGATTACAGCGACCCCTTTCAAATCACTCGCTTCATTCCTTCTCTCTTTTTCCATTCATCTCCTTTTCTATTCTATCTGATCTCCTAATCCAGGGAATCCAATCCGAAAAACTAACACCAAGAACTCTCATTATGGCGAACAAATCGGGGGGAAGCGTCGACGAGACTCTGAGTCGCAGCGCTTTAATAGTGTGATAGCTGCCAGTTTTTGCCCAAATATAATTGGAATCGGTTTCTTGCTTCAATCTAATTAAACTCGCCCGTTCCTTCTATTGATCTCGACCGGCGCTCCAATCAAGCATCCACATTATCAATAAGGGAACCCAATCGAAAGTCAGCGGTCGAGCTTTTCGGCGAGGTTTCTCCGACGTCAGGGCTGGCTCCGTGTGCCAATATTATACATCTTTCTTTCATTTGCTCGATAGAATAGAAGACGGCGAGGCTCTGGCTTCCTGCAAATAATATTTCCCAAACGTTTCTTCTGCGCGGAGAAGATGGAAATTCACTGCTATTTAGGGGCCTATATGAGAATTGGGGTCGTGCTGTTAAGGGGAAAGGGTGGACGGGGCAATCATGAGTGATTCGAGATCTTAAAAAATTGGAAAGAGGGTGACGTGAACCTTGACAGATTTTTGGATTGACAGAAGACGAAGAAATAAAGACAGATGGAAAAGGGAAAAATGGGAGTAAATAAACGAATATTGATTTAAAAAGTTATCAAGAAAGAAACTAGTAAAAGGCAACAATATACTATGAGATAAATTTAAAAAAAAATCAAATTAAACACACAAGAAAGAAAGGTTTAGAATGGACATGATGGTAAAGTGAAAGATATAAGCATTGTCGGCTACGATATTTAACATTTCAACAAAAGAGTGCTGATAGGTTAACACTTGGCACAAATCAATATCCATGAACTGCAATAATAGCAGCAAAAGACATGACCTCGATAATTTTAAAAGAAAGATCAATTTCAAGTCTTTGTAGACTATAAGGCCAATTCACAACATACATAGCAATGTAACCAAGGCGACAGAAAATCAATCATAATATGTTTGACGGTTTTGGAAATGCACACCGCCAATTTTAAGGGAATTTCCGATGCCAGTCTGTCAACGGGTGTTGGTTTCTTGGCCAGCTCAAAGACCCCCAGCTCACCCGAGAAAAGGGTAAGTGTCACAAAATTGGGCAAAAATTATTTACGAAAATCCAGCTTTTTGTTTCTCTGTTGTAACCTGATCGCTGTGCCCCCTAGTTCCGCCACAGCGAGCCGGGAGAAACAAAACATGGACTGTTAAATGGCAAACAAAAAGATACAGCACGCCAGGGGGAAGTTATTTTCACAGGTGTTTTTCTCTGCCCTCCGATCAGCTTACTTCCCTTGTTCATTTCCCCATTCCCCAGCTAAGGTTTACAACAGAGCACCTTCATTGCTTGTTAAACATGCAGAGGAAACATATACATATTGATATACTTGAAGTTGCCAGGAGGGGACTCAATGTAAATGTTATATTTTATCGTTTATGATACGATTATATTAATTTGATACTTGACATAAGCACGAGTAAGACGGTGAGGTTAGTTAAGGACAGTGAGTTGGTGAGGATGTGAGAGAGTTATTGGCTAAGCTTTAGATTAACAGACGGAAAAGAATATAAATAAGCATTCCAAAAAGTAAAGGTCTGCTACGATTTTGATAGGGAGATATGACGTAAGACTGAAAAAAGCTAGTCAGAAAAGATAAAAGATAAAAATAACAAAAAATAATAATGATCAAATGAATAAACGAGATTGGATTGAGTACGCTCACATAAATAAAGAATTTAAATTATTAAGAGTCTTAACTCTAAAAAACATGATATGTAAATGAAAAACTTGAAATGGCGCCTACGTTTTAGATGGTGAAGAGTGGCATAGACAAGTTGGTCGGCTCAGGTTTTCTTCGGCGTCGCCGAACGGTGGCAGCTCTCAGGCGCACGCCAACCAAAGCAGGTCTAATGAGCCACTAGAGGGTCTGCCGGAGATATCAAGTTTATTTTGCCGGAATTCTTTTTCCTTCGTCCAAAATCCACGAATATGACCAAACCACGTTACTGAACTAATCCCAGGAGAGGAAGATGAAAAGTCTAAGCCTAATTAATGTAAAAATAACGGTGCTATTTAACGATAGAAAACATTTATATTTCCGTTAGTGAACCTTCTCTTGTGTGTGTTTTTATATACAATGTTTTTAAAACGGCTTAACTTGGATTAAGGGGAGGAGACTCTGGGAATAGACGGCGCTGAATGATGTTCACTTGTACGTAATAATCAAAACAAGACTAACACTCAAGCTAAACAAACGCTGGGTTTATAATGTTTACTTACTTAAACATATTTTTAGAGCTTATTCAGAAGAGAGGGATGGGGTCGGAATGCGCTCGTTATCCGGGACGCGAAAGTACTTAGAACGTTGAAATGAGAACATGATTCTAAAAATGAGGACAAGAAAAGTCTATAAGTTGTCTGGTCACGTGATAGATGGTCTAGATGTTATTGAGGGGAATAAATTGCTGTTATGATTGGGGTACTCTTGGGGACGTAGGGCAGAATAAAATTGCCGCCATTCGAATGATCGTGGTACGGGAAACCCCGACCCAAACCTCATAAACGGCACCTAGTGAGACCAGAAGAGGCGCCAAGGTTGGCATCCGCTGAACTAATAGAGCAACCAGGGTGAAATACAACGCCACTTTTTGCTTTCCTATTACTCTTCCATACCTCTTGATAGATGCGATTAATGGAGTAACTGAGTGATTCGATACTAAAGGGGAAGAACTATGTGAAGGGAAATGACTGCGTCTCGATATCGTAAGCAAATAATCTAGGGAAATAATCAGAAACTTTCAGTATTTCCAGACATGAGTTTGCCCCTTGGATTAGATTCACATCCTGTTCTCATTTCATGTGTACATTTACGACCATAATTTGTTTAGAAGAGCAGTGATCCTCGTTTCAAAATAATGATGGTCAGAGCCAGTCCTAGAAGTCTTTTATAGATTGCCTCTTGGATTCACTATGCTATAACTTTTCGTCTTTTTTGTTTCATCTTTGTTGGGCAATTATAAAAAAAAATAAGTATTACAAAAAAAAAGAAAAGTAAAGTCCCGAAATATTAAACTGGAGAGAAATTTTATGAACACCCTGTATATATCAATGGTACCAGTACCATTTCCCGTCAGCTGGAGAGAACACCTACGCCTGGGATGGTGTCACTGCAGGTCGAGAGCTTTTGGTAGAGAGGGAGTTATCTTCCAGAGAAGATGCTGTCGTGTGGATTTCAAATTAATGGGATTGTTTTCAGAGCTGAAGCAAGTGTGTCTCATATTTCGAGAGGATGGGAACCCCTGGGCAAGACAGACCACAGCCGTTTCAAGTTGTCCACTCAATGGCCAGTACCTCTTGACCACTTCTGAAGGAGGAAGTATAACATGAGCTCTGATTTCCGGCTACCTTGTTACTCTAAGGAGTCCACATTTGAAGAGTTTGGTATCGAATTAAAGGACAAACGAAACATATGAGCGAGAGATCCGGAGAAAGAAAAATGTCGCAAATTTGATAACATATTTTTACAATTATCAGATATCTAAATCAAATTATAAACAAACAAGCAATAAAACTATAGCCAATGAACTGATCCAAGAAAAACGAAGACTGATAGCACATGTGTTCGAAAAAATCTGTTTTTCCCGTCTCTATAAATATATAGCCGCAATGTAAACCGGTCATTAAATGGATCTACTAGGTAAATACTCAACAATAGCCAGTGATATACAGGAGGCACTAGGTAAATACTCAACAATAGCCAGTGATGTACAGGAGGCACTCGTAGATGTCTAACAATAGCCAGTGATGTACAGGAGGCACTCGTAGATGTCTCTAGTCTTGTGTTTGTTTATACACTAAATATCCAAGATCCACGGCGACCCATTCACACACATCTTTAACTATCAGGACTCATCTCAGCCAAAATGTTGCAAAAATAAACGAGAGATTCGTCATATTATTATTGTAAATTGCATTGAAGGGTTTCGGAGCTGGCAGGTCGTGGGACAAAATCTGTTGTGTTTATTTCCTTACACAGCTCTCTAGTAGCTTGACCACTTATTGGCCTTACACAGCTCTCTAGTAGCTTGACCACTTATTGGCCAGTGTATTTACTTAACTGTCTAGTTTACCTGTTACTTACTGGTGTTTTGAGACCGAGATGACATTCGCTTTAAACAACACAGTAAGATACTAGCAGGAATACTAGAGAGGAAGTTTTATTCTAGGAATGTTTTGAACTACTTAGCAGTATTTATACTGGTATTTTGTTTGCATATTTCACAACTGACTGTCCATAAAAGTATGATAATGTCAAATTTCTATGCGATATATGAATTTTTCCTAGCCTAGAAAATTATTTCATTTTCTTTTGGAGGAAATTCAAGGAAGTGAAGACGTATATGGTGCCGCGATGGCTATTGCTATTATATGTGTCTTGGGTGATGAAGAAAAAGGTAACGGCTTAATTTGAAAAAGATACGGGCATCGGGTTAGTGACAGGAATGAAGGGTTGAGATCATGAAAAGAAACGGGTACTTGGCCAACCGCGAAGAATTTTCTTAGCGTTGAAAAGGTTTGAACATTCAAAGGATAGTCGAATGCATATGAAAAAGGATTGAGAAAGAAAATGTGGAGACTATAACGGCATTCACCGGCGACATGCCCTTGTCCAAACGTCAGGCCGGTACTCAACAAAGCATGGTGTCAGGAAAAGAATTGTCAAGTTGAGTGGAGAAGCTTCTTGACCACGAGGGAAGAGAAAAGTCTTTTGCAAAGCCATGACCTGAGACAGGTGAAAGTGCCGCCCAGCTTTCTTTAACTGTTAACAAAACGGCAAACGCTTGAACAGAGAAAGGGATGCTATTATAGCTAAACTAGAATAGTGCCTCTGTCAAAAGAGTCTAATGACGGGGTAATTTTTCATCCGTGTTCAGACACGCCTACCCCCTTCAGAAATAGCTGAGATGATACTCAAAGTCAAGACACCCAGAATGACTTGTTCGTTTATGTTTGTGTATGTCAGTCTGTGTTTGTGTGTTGGGGAATTGTTATTTTCACAAACAACTCAAGAAGGTAAGTTCTTAAGAACAACAACTTACTATTTTCGTTGAAATGTTGTTCGAGTAATGTCAAAATATTTTCCTATGTCATATTATTTACTCAAATTCCAGAACAGTTGACTTTGCTATCGTTAACAACAGGAGAGTCACTCACTAAAATAACTTAACTCGTTATTTCATAGCTTAAAGAAATAGAGACTGAAATAATCAAGCTTTCTGCAGCACAATTAGACACATGTTCCATAACAAATGATTAACTGGCGAATAAACACTTTCTCTTTAATTACAGGATGTGCAAACCTGGTGATTTGTAGCGGACAACATCAAAACGAGGTTTTAAACCAAACCCAAATAAATGTGTGATTAAACCCCGGGGTTCCATACTCTAATGCAATTCTGCTGTATGCTTTTGATATAAACATATAAACACAGAAATATTCATCATCATGCATAATATATGCAATTATAGGGCAATAAAAAACAACAAGTAAACCTGTTTCTGATTTATACACGATGAATATTCTCGCTCGGATTCCCTCCCCTTGAAGCGGCGAGTTTACTTATGGTGAAGATGGAAACCAGCTGTCTGCTGCCTCGAGTTAAGCGGATACATGACTTTTTCTTTCTTTTTCAACTCTCAGCCACTCGCTAATTCTCATTAACTTTGCATCCAGTAATAAACAAATGAGATTAATTCTCAGTTTGTTTAAGTGAGCGGCACCCAGGGGCTGGTGATAATGTCTCTAAGGTTCTGTGTTGATACGGCTAACATTTCGGTCTTATCCCTGGTATACGTCATCACCTAGACACCCCACTTACCCACCACGCCTCAAATAAACTTTTATTATTTCCTTTTTACTCATAAATTCTTAACCTTCTAATAATGGCTACCTAAGTACTGTTTTATTTATCGTTAGGACAGGGCTGTCACATTTGATTTGGGTCCATGTACAACTGACGGAATCTGTTTTGTTTCATGAGAGATTTACATCCAAGTTGGTTGATTCTAATACATATCTTGATGTAGAATCAAAACTTAAAACATTTTCAAACTGAATGGAAAGAAATTGTTACTCTGACCCCACATAACTATACATTTATACATGCAAAGATCATCACTGCACTTAATTCAACATTGACATTTCATCATTCATTCACCTAAGTAAAAAGCGCGGAGTTTTCTTGGAATACTCAAATGAGCCAATGCATTAAAATATGCTGAAAAATGTATCCTGTGCTAGGAAAGATTATATTTCATAGCTATATAGATTATCAAATAACAATAAGTTTGACCCGCTAAGTTGATATATCCGTGCAAAACGAGACATAAGTACTGTAGATAAGATGCAGCGTTGGTGGTTTGAACTGTTTGTACTGTGATAGCGTTGAGTATACATATTCAGATGTGGAGACAGAACTAAACAGATAACATCTACATCACTACATGTATTTTTTGGTAAACGTTAATTAGAATAAACATATAAGCTATGAGGTACTTGTCCTGTTTTGTTAGCTTTAAGAGCAGAGGAGCCATCTGCTCTTACTTCACGGGACTTCAAAGACAGGTCGCTATTAGTAAAAGAGAAATAGATGGATAGTACAGAATGAATGAGAGCAAGACACATTTAAGGAGAAGTGGGTGGAGAGAGAGAGAGAGAGAGAGAGAGAGAGAGAGAGAGAGAGAGAGAGAGAGAGAGAGAGAGAGAGAGAGAGAG
>JAUUEB010328670.1:0-12658 GCA_032362205.1 Clione limacina
ACTGGGTAAGAAGAGTCCAGTCCCTCGAGACTGCTGGTAACCCTGGCCCTGGCCGACCCCCAAAGTCATGGGACGAGCTCTTTTGAATGAAGGCTCTCCTGTAGGCTTTCTTTATACAAGTATCTCAAATTTGAACAAAAAATATTTGCTTAAACAGAGTTATGCCCTTTCCAGTTTTCCCTACAAACCTTTGTTTTTTGTGCCTACAGTTTCTAATCACAGTGAATATGCACTTGTTTATCACTTTATTTCCACAAGAAGCTACTTAAGTTGTTTTATTTTTCTGCTAATATTTTCAACATGATTTGATGCAATTTAATTTTATGCACAGGGAAGTTTTGAGATAATGAAAGAACAGGCGTGAATGTGTATGCATAGTACTTATTTTTCAATTGGAATACCATGTTCATATTGTATTTGTATAGGCACATGCAGTTTCACAGTTCTCACCATGTTTTATTTTTTCTTCCTCAGTATTGTCTGGTTTTCAATATTGAAGAAATGTCAACAGAAACCCTGCCATGTCAAAAAATCAGAAAAGTGACGGTCCTGAACCTGGCACACATAGTTCTAGTGACACAAATGAAATTGTAATGTGTGATATTGGCCATAAAACTGGCTTACAACTCACTGATGCTGGAAGCACCAGCTGTGCAACTGAATCTCTGTCAAATAGATCTGAAATTCATGAACATGAGATTAAGAGTCCTCAAATTATTTTTGATGGGAATCTTTCGGAGTTGGAACAAAATCTCGTCATTGTAGAAAATGAAAATGATTTAGTTATAGAGGGCTCAGACTCTGCTTTGTTAAAATGTGTGCAGTCATTGCTAGCAGAAGGAGATCAATCTCTTATGATTTTGCAGCAAGGAATGAATTCAGTGTTAGACTTTCATGGTAGAGAATTGCAGAAATTATGCTCTGAAGTGAAACCCACAGTAACTGGGCAGCTTTCTCATCCTAAGGACATAAATAATCCACCAGAAATGTCTTCTATCACCACATTTAAAGCTGAGCCATCCAGCAATGCCACTGTTTCAGAAGATACTAATTCAAAGATTGCTAGTTCTGGTAGCAAACCAAATATAAGCAGTACAGCTGAATCTGTTGTTGTAACTAGTCATTCGTCAGATTCAAAAGCTGCTTCAACCAGAAGTCCAGAAGCTATAACAAATTTAACACAATTTTACAAAATGAAAGAAGATAAAGGTCAGATAAATCTCAAAGCTAGTCACCCATTATCTCAAGTACAGACTCTAAATGATTCATCCACTGATACTGGAAATAACTCCCTGAGTTCTCCAGCTGCAAATCATCTTCTTGAAATGGCTAAAAAGATTATCCAAGAGAAGAATTTATCAAGATCTCTTTCATCTGGTGTGGATCACAGTGAATCTTCCAAAGACGATTCTCATCATTCAGATTCAATAATCACTATGTACCTTTCAACTCCTAATGAACTGAAAGATAAGTTAGAAAAGCTTAAGACCAACTCACCTGTAATTGTCATGCAAGCAGGTGAAGATGTCCTTTTAGGTCAGAAAGAAGTGTCAGATGTTAGCCATGATTCTATGGGCTCAAAAGAGACGGTGTTGTCAGTTCTGTCAACAAAAGGAAAACCATCCAGCAGCAGCTCAGAGGGTTTGACTGAAGCATTATCCTCAATCTCATCCAACTCTGTAATATATCGCTGTTCAGAATGTTACTACTCCAGTAATAACAAACATTATTATAAACAGCATGTTGATTTAGTACATAATGCAGAGCGCCCCTACAAGTGTCAACATTGTGGCTATGCTGGCAAACGCAGACATGCTCTTTTGGAACATATGGTGGTTCACTCAAATCAGAGGCCTTTTTCGTGCGACCATTGTAATGCATGCTTCAGGAAGAAGGTAAGTGCATTTATCTTAACAAGCCATGGTTTCCACAGTACAGTAGATTCAAAATGTTGAAAATTTGACAAATTATCTATCAGATTAAACAAAATTGTCTATTTCCCCATGTAGAAGTATATTTGTAATATTGATAATTCAACCAACAATCTATAAGCTTTAAGAAAATTTGTATCAAATGAAGCGTTATTATAGTTTATTTTGTTCTCTAACCATGTCGTGCAATTAACAAGTTTTTTTTTAAATTGCATATCAGACCCCCGTTTTTAGCAATGTGTAGTGAACTCACCATTTATCAAACTTAGTTCATAAAAATAATTTTCAATTTTGAAAGTAGTTCTTATCACTTCACATTATGAAAGACACTGGGAAGGAAGATGTATTCTCAAGTGAGTTCAAGTGAGATGTTGATCTCAAGTGAGCTGTGTTCACTTGTTGATCTTCATCTATTTTATTATTTGACACTATCTATAGTTACATAATTGTTAATTGATCCTCCTATGATATGTATATTTATATATTGGATACTTGTACACACATAAACAGTTCAAGTTTGGTTCCAGTCCAGCACCAATGAAGTAGATTTTATGGTTTGTGAAATTTACCAATTTTTATTTTAAAGAGTCCACATAATTTTGTGCCTCAGTATATTTGGTAATCATTTAAGATAGTTTTTGAGCTTGTAATTGTATCGATCAGTAGCCTAAAGGATCACCTTTGAGAGACCTATTTGTTGAAATAATTAAAAATAGAATTGCTTATTATTATCAAAAAGCAAAGCAAATGTGGTAGGATTTAGAAATTGTGTGTGAGGGCCTCGGGGCAAGATTTCTGTATCTTATGCTAGAATGTCCATGTTCAAAAAGATTAATTCATAATATTTGCTGCTACTATCCGCTGGCTTCAGCCTTTGTTAGGGTGTTGAATGTGGGACCTGCGTTTCGTGTAGCCTCCTTGTGTTGCAGACTGTGAAAAACAGTTGCAAACAAAAGAAATTTGGTAATTTCATGTTATAACTGCATTACTGATTTATATCAATATTGTTAGCGAGCTTTTAATTTCACAAAGCAGACATGTTCTTAAGTTCCAACCTGCTAAGCAAATTCTCATCTGTAAAAGTAAAAATTGTCAGGGAAAGACAATAACAGTTACTGGACAGAATGTCCGGGAAAGCCAGATGCTTAAGAACATGTCTGGTTGTAGTTGTAAGGAACCGGCCACATTGTATAATACATTGTTAATTGAAACTTATGAAAGAACTGAAATAAGATGAATAAGTTATTTTTTATGTCATGTCAAGCAAACAAATGAAGCAGAAAATAAGGATTTTGTCTGTTGGTTTCAAAGTTTAAAAAAATGTTTGAAAAAAAACTTATCGACTGATCTTTCTTACAAGAAAAATAAAAACACAAAACCAAATACATGGGAAGAAACTTTATACATTTTTTTAAAATATCTAGTGTGTCCGTCCACCTTCCGCTTGACAAACAGCATCCAGACAAGTAGAAAATTACTTGTGTACAAAGTAAACAATTCAGTGTCAAATTCAAGCTCTTTTTTCGGAAAACAGCTAGTAAACACACTAAATATTCACCAAAATGTATGAAATTTAAAATCATGGCACAAAATGTCTGGCCATGGGGGGCTACGGTATTGAACACCCTGTATATGTCACATACAATATTGACATAATCAATAGATAGTACCCGCTTATTAAATTATAGCTAGGTGTGCCGAACCGTAGCGAACGCCAGTCTCGCTTTGGGGAGCATTCAAACATTTTCTTAACTGTATATCTTTTACAATGAAAGTTAGTGAACCTTGACTTACACCCACACCCCTGTAACACATATTATTGTTTATTTTTTCCAGGGCCATTTGACAAATCATGTCAAGCTGCACTCTAGTCATCGTCTTGTCCACTGTGGTGTCTGCAACATACAGCTACCAGACTTAGAGGCATTTAAGGCTCATCTTCAGAAGATTCACAATACTGACAAGCTGTACAAGTGCAAACAGTGTGATTACACATCTGTGGACCATGATTCAATGGTCAACCACTTAGAGACTCATAACAGTGCTATTGTTTATTCTTGTCCTAAATGTCCAAACTTGTATAGAGACGAGAACAGTCTGATTGCTCATATGAAATCTTGTCATGAATTTGTCTTTGTCAAAAGTACTTCCACTCTAACAAATAATGAACCTGATGTAAAGATGGATGTTGTTCCTAATCAGCCTGCTAACATAATGTGCTCAGAATGTGGCTTTGTTTGTTCTAAGCCAGCCAACATGAAAAAACACATGTGGGTACATATCAGGAAAGAAGCAGATGAATGTAGCATTAATACAGAAGAAAAAATAGACAACCAGATTGAAAGTGGTACAGCTTTAGGAGTCCTTAAAATGAATGTTAATAGGGGTCTTAAGTCACTACCAGAAAATGTCACTTACCAATGTTCTAGTTGTAGTTTCACTTCAAGTGACAATTCTATCTTTATCAAACACATGTTAGCTCATAAAACTCAGAAAAACCAACAAAGTATAACTGTTACAGCTGTTATTAATGAAAACAAAAATATGCCAGGCCATGCTAAACGAGATCAATCAAAGCAAGTCCAGTCCTATGAAGATGCAACATTTTCTTCTGACACAAATGTGCCTTTTGTTTTTGATAAAGCTTCTAGTAGGTATAAATGTATAATTTGTGGGTATCATTGCGAGTTTCAGCGTACCATAAAGGCTCACATTTGGAAACACTCAGGGCACCAGAGCATCCAGTACCCAGTGTTTGAACCTTCAACAAAGACATCAAATGCTGAGAAAGGGGGGAAACATGATCTTGTTGCTGGTCCCTCTAGATTACAAATACAGCAATTCTCATGCCAAAATGACACTAAAAGCTTTGAGGATGCCCATGGCAATAGTTCAAAGCTAATCAAAGTAATGCAGCTTTCACCTGTGGGTGTGAACAAGGAATGTGGATCGAAGAACTTGGATAATGCTAATTTCAAATCATTGAATGTAACGGCTGATAGTGAGCAAAATATCAAAAAAGAAGATGCACATGCAGAAGGTACAGTAAAAGGTAAAGACTTTGGAACCCTAGGTAAGGTTTTTATTAAAGAAATGAAGCAACATATTGTTGATGATGTTACAAGGGAAGAAGTTATCAAAAGTGAGGACAAGATTGTTTGTGGTGAAGATGAAGGATGCACAGAGCCAGGAGTTGTGGTGGAAGTTGTAGACTCTGTCCCACCTAGTTTAGGATTAACAGGAATGAAAAGCCAACAGGGGAGTCCTAGAATTATTGAGAATTATTTAGAAGGTAGTGGGAGTGGTTCAGCGTTTAAAGGCTTCCATGCATATTCTTTGAAATATAATAAGAATAATAAGAAGTCTCCATGGACCAATTGGATGGATAATAATGAAGATGATGCTGAAAATTCACAGAAAACTTCTACTACTTCTAGGGCAAAACGACAGACTACTCAAGAAATAAATTTACAAAATGATGTGAAAGAGCCGCCTGTCCGGCTAAGATGCCCTTCGTGTGATTGTGTTTTGTTTAGTAAGGAAGAACTACGCTCACATCTCCTACTTTGCCCTGGCATAGGTAGTAAAGATAGCTCCAATTATCAGATGTCTACCAAAACTGAAAGTGACCAGGAAGATACAGACACAGGTCCGACCGAGGACAGTGATGCTACAGAGTCGTCTGATGAACAGTTAAGTCAGGGTGAAATAGGATTTGCAGGAAACCATCAGAAAACTGGAATTTGCTCCTCACTTTTGGCAGTGATAGAACAGCTGCGTGAAAGGAGTCAGTCAGAGAGCAGTGAAGACCCAAAGTTATATGAAAAAGGACTTGAAAAAGATTTGAGGACAAAGGCAGCAGGACACCCAGGTCCCATGACATTAGCTGATTTACAGACCATTGAGAAAATTCAAGAAAATGGTAGTGACAAGTTCCGTTGCAGGCTGTGTCCTTTTACCAGCCAAAGAATAAGCAATATGAAACTCCATGCAAAGACTCATCAAAAGGATTTAAATCTAGATCCAACCAAGATGTCAGGGCTACTAAATGATCATATGCTTTTGCAGGATAAAGGTCGTAGAGATTTTACAAATATCGAAAAGATAGAAGAGGATGGTGGTAATAAGTACAGATGCAGCCTTTGCCATTACACAAGTCAAAAGTTTCGTAATGTTAAAGTGCATATGAAAATGCATCGGCAGAAGAAGCCATCAGAATGTTCGCTGTGTGACTTTTCATCTAAGGTTCCTGGAGCATTACAAGAGCATATGCTAAAACATTGTAAAGTGCGGACTTATGCATGCAAATTCTGCCCACAGATTTTCAACCATAAAAGTGCCCTTAGGGGCCATCTAAGAGCTCACAAAGATCAGGAGCCATTCCTTTGTGCCTACTGTGTGTTTGAAACCTCCAATCCCTTAGAATACAGGGAACATATGTTGGTACATTCAGGATGTTCTTCTAGGTTGCGTTGCCCATTATGTGACAACATTTTTGGTAGTAAAGAAGAGCTGACAGGTCATCTAGTTCAGTGCAAGGGATCTCAGGAGCAGTTGGAAAATTCAGATGGCACCAAAACAGGTCAGCTAGAGGATGACATAACTGATGATACTCCATCTGAACCTGGGTCATCGTTGACAATAGTATGTGTAGTAAAAGGCTGCACTTTTTCTAGTAGTAATTTGAAAGAGCTACAAGACCACCTTTCAGTTCACTGCAACCCATCCCTTCTTGTATGTAATTTGTGCGACTTTAAAGCCTTGCATAGCCGCAGTCTTAAATCTCACATGAAGCGTCATGCTAATGATCAGCGTTATGTCCAGCAACCCCTTGAGCAGTATAAGTGTAATCTTTGTGGCTATGTTTGTCATCATCTCCCATCACTTAAGTCACACATGTGGCGGCATGCCAGTGACCAGAGCTACAGTTACGAGTTCACTAATGATGTCATCAATGCAGCTATTGATCATGACACTCGGGTAGATGCAGATAGTTCAGAAGTTGATGACCCAGAATTGTTGGATCGTGTCATCAATTCTGAGCGCAAGATTCTTGAAGGGGAATTGACAAAGACAAATAGAGGGGATGGTCAAAGACCTATTTGTTGGGTGACTTTCAGATGCTGCAGTTGTGGCTTTGAAACCATCAACAAAGCTAAATTAAACATACATATGCGCTCTCATTCTGATATCATCCAACAAGCTCTAGATATTCCTAGAAAGTCAAGTGGACATGTTGAATCAAGTCATGGCCAAGGAATACAATCTGGGGAGAAGAGATCTCTTGCAGAATCAGAAAATGCTTTACCTTATGTCTTTGTAAAGGTTAGGAAAACATAAAGAGGATTTGTCCCAAATCTCATTATTAAACTGTAGAGTTGTTTGAAATTTTTACTGAATGGATGGCTTATAACTTAAAAATCAGTCATAATGTTATGCCTTTTTTATGATAAAAGTTTGACCTTTAAATTTTAATATAGTTCTTTCTATGGTGCCAGCAAGTCAAAAATAGTCTCTTATTTTTCGCATATCGTTGCATCTTTAGAAATTTAAATTTTAATGCATTGTTGTGTCCTAAAAACGTTGATCAGTTGATGATGTGGTTATAAAAATTGAATAGGTTATGATTTACAATGATATAGCCTGTGTCTGGATTCCTGGTTTGATATGATTACCAGAATGAGATATATATTTAGTGTTGCCTTAATGATTTAAAATTCTGTTTAGTGATAACTTGAACACAAATAATTCACTTAATCCTTGAGAAAATTTGAAAAGGGAAGCCCTTCAACTGTATTTCAAACCCTCATTATAAAATGGTACACTGACAGCTTGTCAAAATGCACAACTGTTTGCATTATATGCTGCATTTGTAATATCAACCTTTCTTTAAAACATATGAGACAGTGCAATTCCTGAACTTCTTAGCATTTTTATTCCTCTCTTACAATCAGGCACATAAACGGGGGATGGGGAATGTCCCCCCATCCATTTCGATCCAAAATGCTGTATATTTGCATTATTTTAACTTATTTTCAAAATGTAGGCCGGTTTGCGACCATATAACTGCCTCAAGCCATGGTTGCCCCCCTTTTAAAATTCTGTTTACAATAGACATGTTCTGGAAATAATTTGAAGCAAAAATTATCACTTCACTGTCAGGTGTTTAAAATTCTCCAGTCCTATTCGGCTATTCGGGCGAAGTTTTCACAATTATAAATTTCAGTTATTATCAGCCTATTAATGTAAGCTTGATTAATTGCTTTATTCCAAAACCGTAGTCTAATACATATTTATTGCATTTCACAACTTCTGTATACTTCTTAAATGCTTAAACCTAATATCTACCAAATTTTTTTTTTAGATGTTTGTTTATGCAAACATGGCACAAAATGATCTTAATCTTTACTTTTTCTGAACCCTAATGTCTTGCTTTTATTTTGTCATGTTGATTAACTAATGGTCTTATCCGTCCATCTAGCTTTTTTAATGAAAATAATCTTATATTTCATCAAGTTTAAATCAGTTCACTGATTAAGACAATCTGAAATAATAAGACAAATTATTCATTAATAAGTGAATTCTGACATAGTTATTCAAGATGGTTAAGTATTGTCTCTTATATATTTTTTTCTTTCTGAGAAACTGAAAAATGACTTCTGGCAATAACTGAGAACAAAAGCATTCTTTGCCGTATGATCTTTTTCATTTGTGTTTTCAATAGAGATTGGAAGGGTAAATATATTTTCTAGATAATGCATTATCACTTTGAAAATATCCAGATTTCAGTTGTGGAAAAGCAAAACCCAAAGTTGGGCATGCAAAAAGGAGAATCGCTATATGAGTTGATTGGCAAAAGCTGCCAAAATTGGTATACACAGTTTATTATTTTTTGATGATTTTGTCTGACATCTGTAGGATTGTGTTGATTTCTTCACCAAAGAAAGTCTTAAGTGACATATGATATTACGCACAAATAAAACAACTATGGCTTCAAAATTGTAATGATTTTTAATTCACATATATGTGTATGCACTTTTTCTTCCTTTTTAACTTACAAACCATGCCTGAAGGAATTCATTGGGACACTATGTGTCATGTTTGATTCATCCAATGGACAAATTGATTATCTGTGTTTAAATTTCGTGCTATTCATTAGCCAGGTTATTCCCATGGACTGACAGAGTTAACAATCAAATCAGATTTCGTAACAGAATATGGTTATTTGATGGCAAGTCTGATTTGTGTTCTTGTATTGCCATTATTAATGTCTTAAAAATTGATTATTTTTGTATAATACCAATGCTATAACTTGTAACAAATATGGGTATGACTGAAAAGCAATTTTCAGAAATGTCACTATTTACTATTTTTTTCATTATTGTGCAGGTTTTACATTTGTTAAAGTTGTGTACACTTTTAAGTGTTGACTTTGGAGTGGTGGACACTTTGAATATACTGACTACACTAGCTTTGAATAATAGATTTTAAAATGACATGACCCCTGTCTGATATTCAGACATATCACTGTATTTTCATCTTTTAAATTTTTAGGCTGTACAAATTATTTGTATGTTTAAATATCAGACTTAACTATCATAACATCCAGAGTGTCCTTAGTATGAAGTCATTGGAGGTCTTATTTTCCCTTTTTTAAATCTATATTTTAACCGTTATAAGATTAATAGGTAAATTATTTACCTGAAACAAGATTATTAGAAACATTGGTTTCTTTTTTACCTCCTCATTTTGTTGTACAAATATCAAGGGTGAACATTGATTATACTTGTGTATATTTTTTTGTTCTGAATGAATGAAAAATGGTTGATGAAATTCTTAAGTCATGCCAAGATAAACATAAACATTAAACAAGGCAGCATTAAGTCATTGCAATAAGTACATTTATTAATATTTGATAATTGACTTTGTCCTTTAGAAAATAAAGTATAAACTTGATGTATAAAATGCGTTATTTGGTATTACCATTTTTTTAATTTGATTATTAATTGATGGCACTTTTGTGAGCTTAGAGAAACATAAAGATTTTGATAGGACACCCTCTTATCACCTGTACAAGGCAATATGTCGAAACTTAAAAGTGAGACAAGTGGAATCTTTCCACCAGAGGCGTTGCATATATGTTTTCAAAGATTGGTAGTGTTAACAACAGATTAAGTAAATTTGTAATTCCAACTGTGTTCATTCATATCCTTTTTTTCATGCAGTATTGCAGTGTTGATCTGAATTTGAGAATGCTTATACCTCATTTGTTTTCAATTTATCAGTTTTATAGATCTAAGCTTGTATCTGGGTTGAATGGAGGGCTGGATGTATTTAAATGTTCATAATCATGTTTTTACTTTTGTAAAAAGAAAAATTAGCTGTATCAATTTATATGCATATGGGCATTTTCAGTAATTTGTGATTATTAAAATAATTTTTGTTTAACTTTTGAGTGATATGCTTTATCAGATGAACTTACTTGAGTTTTTAGATGTGATCTGTAGTAAAAATGTTTAATGATTTTAGTATCAAATTTGATTGGATCAGCTGCTTTTTTGTTTACTTTTTGAAGATGGATTTTATTTGTTTCTGTCTCTTGGTTTTGATTAATTTCCCCATATATTTTTTTTGTTTCTTTTGAATCAATCCATCAATTTGTATAACTGTTGTATTGATAATCTCTATAATTAGGGGTGGGCTATAAAAGGGTGATGTTTCACACAAAAATATTGACATTTTCATTGGATTTGTGGCAGGAAAAAGTCCTCCATAATTTATTGACTTTTATAGGAAAATACTGGCGTCAGACTCCTTACCCCCAATAAGTGTTTGGGCGGCTCCATCTCAGTTTTTGTCCGAATAAAAATGGTACCAAAATGCTCAGAAAACTATCCTGCATCATATCAGGTGGAGATTTTTTTGATTTGAAACATCACCCCTTTTTACCCCGTGTATAGCCCACCCCTATTTTAATAATATACCCAATTTGTTGTAAAACAAAATATTCTCTGTGAATTCTCCACCTCTTTACATTTTTTCCACAGCCAATGCTGATTAAATTAGCAGCTGAATGTTTTCTGTTTGTTTATATTACCATAAAAAGCATCTCTTAATGGAAAACGTTGCTTTAAAAATAAGTTGTATATCCCTAAATGTGATAAAATTTGATTTGAATATGTTGAGACAATCCTTCATTAGCCCTATTGCCTTTATTTTTGTAAAAGAAATTGTTACAGCATTTAATGATACAGTTAGCAAAGCCTAGATTTTTATGGGTGTAAAAAAGATTAAAGGTGCAAATAGTAAAATGATAAAACAATTGTTGTTGAAAGCAAGAAATAAGTCTTGATGTATCATGATGTTCAATGTTATATAAAGTTGAACTATGCTGCTGTCTTGTTTGCCTAGAAGATGTTTTCTACCTTTTTTTATGTTTTCTCAGGTAGTTTATGAACAATGCTCTATTTATATGATTGTTATTCAAATAGGTATTATGCTCATTATTTCATTTTTTTCATTGGAATTTGTACTTGTCTTGTAAGTAGTAACACCAAAGCTTGTAAGATAATTCACATTTATGTTTTTAACCCTTTTACACTAGGCTTATGGAATCCATAAGTGGTTAAGTCGTTAACCTGAGACTAAAATTAGGATTTTCATAACAAAATTTACATTTTCCTGACATTATTTCTGTTAGGTCTTGTTTCAGCATTCTTTAACTTGCAGTAGTAGGATGTTTGACTTGTGTTATACCAACCTTACATCTTATGTGCACTTGTTCAGAAAGTTATCTAGTAAGCAGTGTCATCAATATAACATATGTCTCAAGAGACAAGTTTTAACCTTTGAATACCTCCTATAAATATAGAATATGATTAGACAGCTTTGACTAAACTCAGTATTATGGTGCATCATTTTGTCCCTTCAAAGTAACTTATCTAAGACTCCTCACTTATACATTTGTTTGCTTCTTATATGTATGATAAGATCAGTTGTGTCCTCCTAACTAATTGTATTATGTATAAATCAAACTGTTTATCAACAAAAATCAGAAGCTATCCATGTTTTGAATATAAATCAGAAGCAATGGTCTGCATACATGAAGTCTTGCACCAACATATCAAAAGCTTTAACATAAAAAGTATAAACAACTATTGAAGGTATGAGGAACTACTTAAAAACCCAAGTACATTATGTTAATTGAATATTTCTTTCTTTCCTATTCAAATTATTCAAAAATATTTGCACATATGTATATTGTTATATTTAAATCTATTTTAACTGTTCAATTAAATTTTTATTTGGGGAATCTCATCTTGGATTTTTTTTAGTTTGAAGCTTAGATCTGTGAATTGTCTTTGTGTTCCACTGTGTTTTTTTTTTATCTATGTATGATTCAAAAATATGTTCAAGTAATACATGATGCATTTTATACTATATACTTGTAAAGAACTATGTTGTAGTTTGATATTAAGAATTTGTTTTAGGCTTTGTAAACTTTCATAGTTTGCCTTCCTTCAAAAATACTGACAAATCATCAATTAGGAATTGGGAACATTTGATATGTAGAGTAATGCAAAAACCATGGCCTACTTTAATGGTTGACGATATCTGAAACTTCAAATGAAATTAAGCCTGCATTAGCACTTATTATTTTCAGGTCGATTGAGTCAAAACTGTTGCTGCAATCCTATTGCATACACACACGTACACATAGATAAACA
>JAUUEB010328781.1:0-12657 GCA_032362205.1 Clione limacina
CAGCAACAACATTAATCTTGAGGCGGAGTCATTGTTTGCTTCATCGGGCAAAGCTGCCCCGTCCACAGCTCCCAACATTCAGAAGTGACTACACACAGTGGCAGTCATTCTGGGACATGTTCACAGCCATTGTCCACAGCAATACTGACCTTCCAATGGTCAGCAAGTTCTCCTACCTACAGTCATTGCTGAAAGGCGAAGCATCAACATCAATAAATGGGTTGGCACTAACAGAGGCCAACTATGAAGCGGCTCTAAAACTTCTCCAGCAAAGATTTGGCCGCAAAGAGAGGTTAGTCCTTGGCCACATACAAGGGCTATTGAACATCCCTACTCCTGGTAAGACAACCAGGGACATGTGGAACCTTTATGACAAACTACAAACCCACATACAAAATGAAACCTAAGAAAAAACCTGTGCTATCAGCTCATGAAAAGTGTGCACAAAAGCTTGAAAATATATCTCTTTGTTCAAAGAAAAAGCTTTCAAAAAATAATACCACAAATCAAAGAAATCTGTCTAAATTTACTGCAACTGATCTGTCCTCTGCAACTGATCTGTCCTCTGCAACTGTCCCTGTGGTGTCAAAACCTGCTACTCCTACGCCAAGAAAAAGACATCAATCTTCATCAGTATGCCCTGCTTTATATTCCAAAATTGGCCTCAACTGTTCAGCCTTCTTCAACGTCACCAGTATGCCCTGCTCCATCTTCAGAAATTCCAAAATTGACTGCAACTGATCAACCTTCTGCAGCTGACTCTGTGAAGTCACAACCTTCTTGAAGCCAAAGCCAACAAGTGGCAAACAGAAGTCATATACACGCAGTGACTTTGGGGCTCCTGTTCCAAAAAGCTGTGTTAAGACAGCCAAAGACATTCCCCCATCCTCTACGCCTGGATTTGCAAAGTTCAAGGTTAGTTAATTTATTTTGTGTTTTTTTTCTCAAGTTTTGCAAGGTTTTAATAAATTGTTTAACAAAAAATGATTAGTTTTCGGGGGGGGGGGACACTCCCCCCAGATATTTGAAGTTCCTTAAAAAAAAGCAATCACAGATTGGCAACTCTGCTGGAGACACTAGACATCAAAGGAGAAGCCAACGGTGTCATCCTCACTCCTCCACAAGCTGCCGAGAACATACATCTTGAATGGGCAAGAATTGGTGAGGGGAGGGAGACAGATCTTGAAGCACTCCTTTCCTTTCTACATGCAGAAAACATTTGTCGAGAACAATCACAGACATTCTGATCAACAGAACAGAAGGAACCACCCGAGAAGAGGCCTGACAGGAACCCCCGCTTCGGGAGGTTTATCGCCTGTTTTACACTCAACCAATAGAGGCAGCAATACAGTTCCTGAGTTAGGTTTTTGGCAAGAAACATGCCACCAACAAGTGTTATTCATGGACTAGGCTGCCTTTAGAGGGACGTACATCCCAGTGCTAGTGATAAGGGGTTATGTTTTCATTGCTTTGGTCTCTATCGTGTAACAGACTGTAAGGCAAAAGCAAAGTGTGAGTGTCCTACACTGCCAGTTCTTTGTTGTGGCAGCCTAATGTCACCCTCTCTCGCCCAGATGAACCAAGAATTGAGTTTCGCAAATTCAAGGAAAATTTAATTGCGTGATTGCGTGTATAGAAGAAACCATCACAAAGAAGGCTGCATAAGTTGCCCAACCTGTAGCTATTGAACGTTTTGACACTTCAAAAATGCCTCTTGTTCAACATGTTGAGAAAGATAGAAATTATGTTTATTGTAGTAAACCAGATAGTAGAAAAAAGACAAAGTTTGTCTGTTCAGGGTGCACTGATCACCCATAACTACATCCAACAGACTGCTTCATGAAATATCATACAAAAAGAAATCACTTCTTTGATAATTCATTCATACAACTTCTCTAAGAATTTTTTTTACATTTTGAGTTAATATGTTGCGCAAGGCTGGAAATTATAATTTATTGAGATTTTTGTTTTGTTTGATATTTTTCATTGATGCTTATTGATCCATGTTTTGCTCAATTTTCAATAAAAAAATTAAACTTTACTTATTGTATGCAGAATTCATTTTTGAAAATATTGATATCAAATATAGTAGACTAATTATTGATAGAGAAATGCCTATTTATGTGTAGTGCTTTCGGGCCATAAACCCCCCAGTAAAATTGCTTTGGTCAAACTGAAAAACCCTAACGGACATGAAAGGTAAAACAAAAATGTGATCAAAAGTATGTAAAGAAGTGCTCAGAATATTTCACTGAGGTCAATAGAGTTGAAATAAACAAAAACTTTTGGAATCAAGCCTCGGCTGTGCAAAAGAAATTTATTATCCGCCAAGTTTCAAGAAAAGAATGCAAGAGACGATGGTTGACAAACGCAGATGTCCAAGGCATTAACCTTTCAATATTCCTTATGCAGTCAAGACTGCACATACGTAGATGTATGCAAGAATTTATCCTTGCAACACTTGGTTATAATGAAAACAATGACAGTGTAGTAAGAGCTGCAATTGCAAATAAACAAGACACTCAACCTATTGATTGTAGAGGAAAGCACCAGCCCACATTGACCATATCAAATCCTTTCCTCCGTCGATTTTGCAATATCAACGACAACACTCGCCTAACTGGAGGTACTTGCCATGTGACCTAACTCTTTATCACATGCATAATCATTTTCTTGATTTGAGGAAGAAAGCAAAGCATACAATACACATTACCATATTTTCTACAAACAGAATACTTCATTCATGCGCTTAGGCAATGAAAAATGCGAATTGCGCAAGGAATTCAATCTTCACAAGAAGAACTGCCCATGTGAGGTTGAATGTAAGTTATACAGCAAATATTTTTACCACAAAGGACATTTTATAAAAGCTTGCAAAGCTTTACCAATCAGATACCGCCAAACCTGTTGTGAGATCTGACCTGGCCGTAGCCGCAGATTTCCAGAAAGTCAATCTAATACCAAGAATGGACTAGTTTAAGAGCTCTATTTTTACAAGCAGACTGTGTGTCTATAACAAGATAGTCTCTTGGGATCACATTCCAAAAGGTTGAAAGACATGACTGTCTATTGGCATGAAGCAATAGATGGGAGAAAAGATCAGGACCTATGTTCTGTAAATTTCTTGAGCAATTTTCTACTGTATATATCTCCTAGTATACACTATATACTAGTCGAGTCTCTGGGAATGTTTGACCTCAACGTTTGATTACGTCAATACTGAGAAACAGGTCTGAAAAAGGTTGTTCTTATGCTCGGGGTAGACTACATGAAGAAAATAATCAATATTTCACTGTCAAATAGCACTGTAAGAAATCAAATATCACAAATGTCTGCAGATGTAAAGGGCACTGTTGTGCATGGAATTAAGGCATCGCAAATGTTTGCAACTCAACTTGATGAATCAACAGATGTGTCCAGCTGTTCACAGCATCTTATGTTTGTAAAATATATTCAGGATGACAAAGATGTTAAAGGGGAGTTTCTTTTCTGAAAGAAAGGGAAGGATGTTATGGTGATTATCACTACTTTTTTTTTAATTCAGGGGGTATTTCATGGACAAAGTTGTGCGGAGTAGGAATGTTAGACAATAAGTCAGGGTTTCAGGTAAGAGTGAAGAAAAAAGGCCCCCCAAGCAGTCTTGGTTCACTGCATTGTTCATCGTTATGCGCTTGCAAGCAAGACTCATCCTTTATTATGTCAGTGCTTGCTTCTGTTGTAAAAATGGTGAATTATGTAAAGGTTATGCCCTGAATTCCCACCTATTTGAACAATTATGTCAAGCAGGGTTCCCAGCCGTCGTGAATTTCATTTTGGAATTCCAGACCTTGAAAAGCTTGTGTCAATAGTGAATACCGACAGACTCAGTTACCACTTTTCTCATTGGCCAAGCTCAAAAAGTTGTTGCCTTTAGGTGAACGAGGATTATTAATTTTTTCAATTTTCAAACAATTTCGGATTTGAAATAGATCATCATTCCCAACTTGAATCATTACTGTGTAATTGTATATCAGTGAAAATGCCTCACGGATGCAAATTTCACCAGAGTTTAAGGATTGGATCGGAAAAATCAATAATGATGACAGAAGTGCAAAGTGTACGAATTGCTAAACCAACATTCTTGTAGAGAATATGGGAATAACTGCACTTAGATCTCATGCCAAGGGGAGCAAACATAAAGCTAGACTGATACCAACAAATACAAGTTCACGAATTGTGGGTCTTGATTACAAAACCTGCACCTACATCAACTGCCTCTTTATCTTCTCAGTCTTCTCATGAAACTAATGTGCAGCCACCACCACCCACAACGGCTACAGACTGTCAACTTTCTTCTATTGACATTTATTCTGAAATTGTTCAAGGAGCAGGAGGATCGATTTCAAACTCATCAAGAACTGTATTGGACTATGTTTCAACAATGGCAACCCTAACCCTGGAAGCAGAAATATGGTGGTGTGTTAATGCTGCTGTTAAGAACCATAGTTTTAGTTCAAATTCAGACTTATCGTTTGTTCTAAAAAAAATGTTCCCATCAGTGCAAATTATTTTGCTTGCAGAGACAAAGTCCATGTACTAAACAGTCTTTGGAATTTCACATCACCTGAAGTCTGTTTTGATTAAGGACCTAAAGGATGAACCTTACTCTCTCTCGTTTGATGAGTCCATCAATAAGAGCACAACAACAAAGCAACTTGAAATGTGTGTCAGATATTGGAATGGATCTGTTGTCAAAACAAATTTTTCAAAGAAAACCCTTTGCTTTCTATTCTCTAGCTTTTGTTATTGACACTATAATTCAAGATTTGAATTGATAAAAGGTATACAACTCTTTAAGGAATGTCAGAATGTAGGCATAGCCACACAAAAGTTAAAAAAATGTTCCTGCATCAGGCAGAATTGCTTGAAGAGGCTTTAAAGAGTAAATAGAACATAAGACACCTATTTTGAAAATAAATGTATTTCCCTCTAAGTTTAAAAATGTTGTACCCACCCATTATGTCAGAAATGGCAATGGAAGGATTAAACCATTGATCTTTCCCCAGTCAAGCAACCCAACCATAGACCATGTAACCACATGCTAATTTATTGATTTCCCTATTTTACAAAAACACTGAAAAGTGCTCATATTTCTGTGTTGGATTTTTGTTAAAGGAAATTGATATTAAGTCTTTAGCATTACAGCTCATTTTTAACCATGCTTTAGACAAACAAATGATATTGATCATTGGATGGCCCAAAAGTCAACTGGTGTGCTTATGACCATTTTGGGAAAATCCTTGAATATGATCATTCTAGGAAACTTTTAAACATCGATTCATGTGGGTTGCATCAGATTCACAATGCATATCGAGCTGCTGTAGGAGAGACTGACTGGGAAGTCACTTTTTGAGCAGTGTTCACATTCTCTTTAGAGATGTCCCTGCAAGGCGAGAGGATTATATGTGGGTGACTGGAAGCCCAGTTTCCTTCCTTGAGTTTGTTCCTCACAGGTGGATAGAAAACCAACCTGTTGAGCTCAGAGCATCGAAAATTCTCTCACATTTAAAAACCTTTGTTGAGGCTGTCAGGGCCAAAAAGATCAAAGACCCTAAGAACAAATGCTTTCAAACGGTTAAAGCACACTTGAGTGATCCTTTGCTGCCTACCAAGCTCTGCTTTTTGTCCACAATCTGTAGGCCCATGCAATCAATCTTGACTGTGTATCAGAGCCCCCCTCCCTCTCTCTGTTTCTTTGTAAATACCTCTCTGACATCCTTAGAACATTTCTGAAGGCAGACCAGATTAAAGATGAGATACACACCATTAGGCTTGATGACAACATGCTTATAGACCACTTGAAGGTCAAAGTTGGGACTGAAATAGAAGAACTTGTTAAGAAAAGCAATTGCACTGGTCAACAAAATCTTGCTTTTCGAATGTCATGTAAAAAAAATCTTAAAAACAGTTACAAGCAGGCTTCTTGAAAAGTCTCCCCTGCATTATAGCCTTACAAAGAACCTACAATGCCTTAGTCCTCTTGTAGTGCTTGATGACCAGCAAAAACCAAGTACTTACATAAAGAAAGTACTAATTCACATGAAAAACATGAATATGATCCAGGTTGCTGCTATTGATGAGATCATGGATGAGTATGAAGACTTTTGTGATGATGTGAAGGGAAAATTTAGTTGGCACAACTTTAACCATTTAACAGACAGAGAAGATGAGCTGTTTGCAACAATGTGCAAAGACGTTAGCAAGTATGCATATGCAAGGCTCTGGCCAGTACTAAGACAGCTGCTTGTGATTTCACATGGCCAAGCAAGTGATGAGCGTGGTCTCTCTGAAAACAAACAGTCTTTAGAAGTGAATATGCAGAAAAGAGTCTTTAGTTGGTAAGAGAAGAGTAAAGGAATTTGTGAGAAACTTAGTTTCCACCAATGGCCCACACCAGACCTTGTTACCTGCCTTCATAAATAACAGATGTGAGCTTCTTAAGTTGGTGAGCCCATTATTTGCTTTAATTTTATTATTAGTTCTCAATAACCTTAACTGCCATTTAAACATGAAATCTTATGGTTTTGTCTATTAAAAATGTGATATATCATAGCAGGAAAAGGCCTATCTTAATCTTATGGCCAGAGCAAGTGTAAAAACTCAATTTTCGCCGCCTGGTCCCCTGTCCCGGCATTATGGCTCAGCTTCCTGAATATGGATCTCGAATTTATTCATTTTTGGCTGGGAACCTGGTCAAGAAATGGGCTCAGAACCTGTCAGAACACAGGACTTTTTTACACTCAAGTTCGATGGCTTTCTAAAGGCAATGTTTTGAGCATTGTTTTCTCAAAGAGGTTTTTCAACTATTTCTTGAAAGACGATGCTGGTGATGCCTGCACTGTCAGGTTTTGGTGGAGAATCGTGGGTGACAACCCAGGGCCTGACACCATCCCATTTGTAGGTGTTCCTCGTCCAAAGCATGCCCCTCCTGCAGTCTCAAAGCCTATCAAAGTTTTTTGAGGCTGTACACTCAGTGCTTAACTTTGACCCTGCTTTTGATAATGTTGTTGCCAAGATAGTGACTTTACTCAAAAAGGTCCAATCCTGTGAATCCTTTGATGAAAAAAAGGTAAAAAAAACTAAAATTTCTTACTTTAAGAAAGAGTATTCTACATCTGATTACTGTTTTGTAATCAAAGCATTTCCTCAGTGAAGCTACGCCATACTGCGAGAATACCTTGTTCTGCCAGTTAAGAGAAAGCTCCAGTCCATTGTATCATCTATGTATGTGTTGACCAGGTTTTTAGTAAAAATCTTTCAGAAAGTAAAAAATAACCAGAAGATGATTTGATTTCTGATTGTAGATGAAGTGAAGATTCGTTTGACGGTTGCATATTCTGGGGGTGTACTCATTGGAATGTCAAAGAATGATCCAAACACAAAAGCTCCTGCCATGCTAGGTGTTATGTTGAAGTGTCTACATGGTGGGCCTAGTGTTATGATTTCCATCACACCAGTCCATGGCTTAACAAGTTCTTATCAATTTGACGCTGTGAAAGAAAATGCTGTTGCTGTTGAAAAGTCTGGCGGTGTTGTTTTAGGGTCATCTACTGACAACCATAAAGTCAATCAACATTATTGTAAACTTTTTGAGCTAAAAAGTGTTTTTGAGGCTGTGCATCCATTGAATTCTGACAGATCATGGTTTTTGCTTTTTGATCCTGATAATATGCTGAAGTGTATCAGGAATAGTTGGTTATCTGTGAAGTGTATGAACTTGACCCTTGATGGAACAACTGTGGGCTCTTCTGCTGATGATAGGTACTGCCCTTTTCAGTGCTTTACAGGAGAAGGGCCTTGATGGGACTGGGACAATGAGGGCCAACAGGGTAGAGAAGTGTCCTTTAGTGGGAGTGGATCAAATGAAGAAAATGAAAAGGGGAGAGATGGACTATCGTTTAGATCCAACGGACAACCTTCTCATTGTCCGTTGGAACAACAACAGTGTTGTTACTGTGGGATCAACAAAGCATGAAGTTGGACCACTGAAAACAGTTCAGCGGTTTTCGCAAAAAGAGAAAAGATGCATCAACGTTCCGTGCCCAAACGACATCGTCCACTACAACAAAGCAATGGGGGGCACGGATCGCATGGATCAAAACATTGGCCACTACCGCATTGGATTACGCATGAAAAAGTGGTGGTGGCCTTTATTTGTGTTCTGCTTGAACTCATCAACACACAATGCTTGGTCTCTCTACAAAAAGAGTGAAGCAATGGAACACAAATCCCTGGACTATCTGCACTTCCTGCGAGCCATTGCGCTCTCGTACATTCATAAATACAAGCCTGTCCGCATCAGAAAAGTTTTTCGTCAAGGGGTTGCAGAAGCCGCAGTAGTGGAGTCTCTGGTGAGGAAGGACAAGGGGGACCATTTCCTCATCAGTGCCCTAACCCAGAGAAGATGCAAGTTGTGCAAAGGCAACACCACCCAGAGATGCACAAAATGCCCTGACACACCATTGCACAAAAAATGTTTGAGGCATTTCATATTCTATAATTTATGAACTCTATAATTTATGAACTCTAAAATTTCAAATTGACATTTTTGAAGGATTGTTTAATCCTATTTTATACTTTAATTTGTATTAATGGTTTGTTACGTTCAAAATTGTTTTTCATGCAAGTAGATACTATTAGTGAACCTATAATGATGCATCAAATTCAGGTTTTTTTCAAATTTCTTTGTGAGAAAACTATTTCAAACCATTGGATTACATATCATCAAGTCCTGAATGGATTACATTGTACACTGCAGTCCACCGCAGCCCAGATGACAGACATCGAGGTAGGACAACATTTTTTCCTATTTCATCTATTATGTTCATGCACAAACAACTTCTACATTCATTCTTTTCAACCCATTTATATTTTTATGAAATATTGGCCAATAGTTGAGTCAAAATACACTTGAGGACATATTGAAACAATAGATAACATTTTTTTTCAATCTTAATTTTAAAAACAAGTTACATGATTGATGATAACAAGTTCAAATTAAGTCAAATTTTAAATTAAATAGCTGATCCATTAAGTTTCTTCAATTTCCTTTCAGAAAATGTATAACATTATACTATTTGTATGAGAAATAAGTGTACAATTTTCAAAAGAATAACGGCCTTTGCTAGAACATTGGCCATGCATGTCCTTGTGTATAGTACTTGATATATATATATATTCAGGGTGATTCCTTTGAAGAGTGCAATGAGAATATTATTTTATTAAATTATTTGATAGTTTGGGTTTTACCATCAACATTTAACAAGGTAAAAGGCTGTAGTTCGACCATGATTTATGAGTAAATTTGAGATAGGTTGAGGTTATAAATGCCCAACTCTGAATCCAGCCCTTGTTTGTGGTTTATTTAGTGGAAAGTGGTCATTACCCTGTTAAATTCCCAGGTCATGTGTATCCTCTCTCTCATTTATTGACAGACTGAAATAAAGGTGGCGTAAAATTCCTTTACTTGCTTTTTGCTACCTCTTTCCACCAAAGATCTTTGTCTGCGGCCAAAAGTTTTAGTTTTCTAGGGATGTACTTGTGAGTGGAGTCTTGATTTTGTAATGTTTCAGCGTCTTCTCTAAGGGACCGTTCTTTATTGACGTCAACCAAGAGGGGGGGAGGGGGGTCTCCAAAAGTTGACAAGGGGGGGTCTCCAAAAGTTGACGGCAACCATGTTATTAAGACATAAAGCTCCATTTTTAAGCCCTTTTGCTTAATAATTATTATTAAAAAGATAATGAAAAAAGCGAATGCTTTAATTAATTGAGGTTGACTATTTATTTAACTGCTAGAACTAATACCAGAACATTTCTTACATTTGTCAATCAATAATAAAGATGGCTGGTAATTACTACCAAGATTTTTTCAATGCCTATAGAGAGGCACATTCGTGTATGAAGGCCCAAGATATACAAAAGAAAGTCAACGAAAAATGGGCAAATATGAAAAAGGATGTTAAAGCAGGTAACCTCACATCATATAATGAACAGTTGAATGCTTTAAAGTTAAAAGCAGTCGAATCGAAGTCCAGCAATCAGTCCTGCATGTTGAAGTTTCTTGCTAAGAAAAGTCAAAGTTAGCCTGTTCCGAAACCCATTGAAGAGCCTGCAACCTCAGACATTTCAGCAGCTGCATCCACTTCTAGTTCTAGTACCGAATCTACAACGTCAGTTCCAACAACACAGTCATCTGCATCCAAATGTACGAATACCCCGGCACAAGATGCTCTCCGGTGCACGCTAAATGACCTCAATGCTAAAATTGCATCCTATATGGGAATAAAAAGTACTGTAGGCCTCAGTGCAGATTTGAAATTGGATCTTGACAAATATCAAAAACAAAAAGACGACACTGAAAAAGCCTTAAAACGTAAGCTAGTGGAGCAAAAGTCACAAATCAAATCAGGACAGAAGAAGGCTGCGAAGTCACATGAACTTGTTGAAAAAGCTGGTGTGGAGCCTGGAACTGTGATGAGAAATCACCCTGGGAGACCGCGCAAAGAGGAAGAAGGTACTGTAATAATTAAATGCACCTACTGTTAATTTGGTGGTGTCATATCCAAGTAGGCCTAGACTGTCGAGAACATACATGAATGTCCAGATTAGTGAACTTTTATTTCGCTTGATTTTTATTACATTTTGATAAGTAAAAGCTATGGAATAGTTGAGGGCTTTCCTGCACTAAATTTGTGTTCTTCCTACAAGTACTAGATCTTCTTTGATAGGATACCATCTGTATCTGTACCAACTCGAATTCATCTTGTTGTTTTCAATATTTTGTTCATTTTGATTTTTACAACAGATAATCTGACTTGAAATCAATAATTTTCTTTCAAGAGTTAATCTAAAATGACTTAAATGTTTTCCTCCAGGGTACCTCTGTACCAATTCTATTATTATTTAGGCTTTAAAGGTAGTAGTTTCTGAATTGTAAAAGTATTTCCTCCGTTTTCACTTTGTGACCTAGAGCTCTTGATCTTTTTTCCTCTCCCAAGATGACAAGGCAAGGGTGCCTATCTGACTTCCTATTTCCAAAAAACAATCAATCATGTGGACTACAAAGTCCAGCTGCCAGACCATGATTTCCCCATTGGGGAAAATCACAAACTCATACCGTAAGTGTATGCGGCATGCTTGCCTGACAAGCATAACCCAGAACAGGTGGGCTACAGTGGGCCAACTTTAGTATCTATAAGGAGTGCAAAACACAATAAAAGTTCTGCAGAAAGTCATAGAGATGACTTTAAACGCCTCATCAACCTTGATGAATTCAAGCAGTACACACACTCGGGTGAGGAGGTGAAACCACTTATATTTGTGTCCGTTGATGGAGGACCAGACGAGGCCCCCAAGAATTCAAAAACACTTCTTGTGTGGGCCAACATGTTCAAAGAGTTGAACTTGGATGCTTGCTTTATTTTTAATAGAGCACCTGGATCAAGTGCCTACAACCCTGTAGAAAGAAGGATGACCCCACTCAGCAAAATGACCGCAAGTGTCATTTTGCCTTATGACACATTCGGGAGTCACCTGAATTCGGCACATAAAACTGTAGATCTGGATCTAGAGAAGAAGAACTTCCAGGCAGCTGGGGAAGTACTTGCTGAAATATTTAGTGAGGATGTTATTGATGGGCATCCTGTGGTGTCCAACTTTGTGTCATCCGTGAGTGAGGAGGCAGAGAACATCCTATCAGAAAAATGGAAGGCTGAGCACGTCATCCAGAATGCTGCAAACCATTCAGAACAAACTTCAGCGAGATTTTCCCGCAGCGATTCCTGCCACCCCCAGTTCCGATAAAAGCCTGTTCTGGCGGCATCAAAACCGACCCTTCAGGTCATTTCGGGAGCCTGTTCCAGGCAATTCATCATCAGAATTTGGGGCTAATGAAAGCCAAGTGTTTTGATGAGCACTGCCCCTCCCTTAGCAAAAAAGACAAGGCAGGAGTCTCCATATTACAAAAGAGGATGTGTCCTTACTGTTCAAAATATCATTCTACCATTAAGAGTATGAATGCGCACAAGAGGGTGTGTAGAATGACAGAAGAAATGTGTGAGTCAGAGTATGATGAAGAAAATGTTGAAAATGTTGAAAATGATGATGATGAGTGTGATGAAGAGGAAGAAAAGAGTGAGCCAGAGCTTGAGAAAGTGAATGATGGCCATGAGTGTGATGATGAAGAAAGAATGTCTGTGCCATTGAATGGAAGAAATATTTTTGAGGCTATACATGATGCATACAACATCTAAAATCTATGTTTGTCCCCATTTCAACATTTAAAATGTTGAAAAATGAATTGATGGTATATTTTTGTTGTTTCTTTACATGAAAAGTTTTCATACTTCAAGATATTTTTGCTGTTTCTTTTTGTGATTATTATCTTTTATAAATAATCCTCTTTTGTTAAGTGGTTACCATACAGTAGTAAATATTATAAGTAACAGAGAACAATCTATGTCAGAATGAATTAGGTTTGCGCCTCAAATGACAGCATCCTCAGCATCCTACCTAGCATACTTTGTCAGTGATCTTTTTATCATTTTTTTTCTAATATTCCTAAAATACATTTTCATACTTTTGTATGTTCAATTTCTATCCTCTATTGGATATGATTCCA
>JAUUEB010328892.1:0-12656 GCA_032362205.1 Clione limacina
TTTGTGTCTGGTGATCGGGGTAGTACTCTCTACGAGTACTCATTTTTTCTAGTTAGGAATTTGATCGAAGAGGAAAAGGGTTAAAGAAAGCTCAATGAAAGATGTAGACAAGGGTTTATTAGCCTGGTTTTGTCAAACTAGTGCAAGTGCAATGCATGCAGAGATCAGAGGATGTACATCGAAGGAAGAAGCCGAAGAACTGACCAATTTAACAAGACCCCTTATTTTGGAGTTTTAATAAAATAAACTCAGCTATAACGAACATGCCTTTGTCCCCCAACCAATTTGTTTTAACTTTTAAGTGAATTCACCTGTACTGTTCACACTTTTTTGTGTGAGGTTTAAGATTTTTGCAAATATTCTGAGATAACTTTCAAGTTAAAAAAGTAAGCATTTTAATTGACAAATTGATTCATCACAATGTTTATGAAATAAAGTAATTAGAAATTCCTATGTCAAGTCTTTTGATTATGACTAACTAAACACAACATCATAATACTGTTATCAAAAATGTTTTTAGATCCTTGAATCATAACAAAACATGGTTCAACCTACTTCCATCTGGCCCTGAAGCAGCAAGACCATTCATTGCATACTTGGCAATGTTGAAAACAACGTTGACAGCACACAGTATTGGGTACAACATCTTGAATACTTGTATCAAACTAGAGAAGAGAAAAGAAAATTACATGTACAGTACAAAAATTATAATATACTTGTTAAAATAAAAACAGCCAAGAACATAATTTTGGTCCAAATTCACTAAAAGACTTCGACTACACGGATAATCAACAGACTATTTTTCCAGGCAAAACCCCTGACTCATGAAGTCTACTTCCTGCCCAGGAGTACAAATTTGTCCTTCACCACAATGTATGTCTTATTGAAGTTTTACTGTATCAGGAGATGTTCTTAACAAAAACCCTTTCTTATGTAAGTAAAGGGGCTCGGTTTGGTTAATTTAAAGGTTCTTTTCAAGATACTAATAGTAACTTCTCAACTTCAACTACCCTTTGTGACTTTTCTCTCTGTCTAACAACTCAAGTCAAATAGACGCCATTCCTTTTTGTTTATCCAAAAAGGCTTTCGACACAGAGCTGCCCCTCTGTATATTTATTTCTTTTCATAATTTGAGTTTTCTTGCATAAATCTAATTTTTGGGAAGCATAATTTTGTTCAGTTTAAGTTAGAGGAAAAAAAGGGACAAAATATGGCTCAAGCGTGTACAGGTTTAAACAAAGTTTGACTGTTACTTATTTTTCAATGTATTTTTTTTACACAAAATAAATTTAAATTGATGCGGACTGTTATCAATTCTTTTAATTTTCCAGTCTGAATTGTTCTTCATTCATGAACTTTAACACACTGACACAAGACTTAATTATTATATTAATCAAAAAAGGAAAGTATCAAAAAACAATTTTGAAACAAGCAAATTTAAAAGACAATCTGATATCAAATGACACTTTGTTAGGTGGATGATTTTTTTAAACCTAACTAATGTGTCTTTTTTCGGGAAAAAGAAAGAAAAAGATACATAATCATAATCGGAAATAAAGAGGGTTTTGGCAAGGGTAGGAATTAGGGAATGTCCCCCCAGACATCAGGAATGATCCCCCCCACCCATTATACTAGTAAGGATGATTAAATTCTCTAAATTTGCACAATTTTTAATATTAAAAAAATGTGACCGCATAACTGCCAATTCACAAGGCATCTTTATATAATAATATTAATAATATGTCAAATCACTCAATTTTTTTGAAAATGTACGGGGTCAGGTCTAGAGACCTGTATCTTTTTTAATTTACCACTTTAATTTTAAGAGCTCTGGCATTCTACAAGAAACTTCTCAGGCTTATTGATTTGCCATTAAATAGAATCACCCACAAATCAAAACCCCTTCAAAATCCTAGAATATATCTACTAGTACGCGTCTGGTTTTGTAGCAGGTCGCAAAGTTTGAGTTTGGGGTGGGGGTAGCAACAAAGCATAGCATAGCGCCAGCATAATGCTCAAGCTTGAATCATCTGGCTAACGAGAAGAAGAAGAAGTTTGACACAGCAGGCGTCTAACTTCTGTGGGTAGCAATCATGAGACAATTGATAGAAATAAACCATAAAGAAAAATAGAAAGTAAAATTAACTCACCTTGGCCTTGGTTATAAACGATAATGTGAACTCTGGATAGCGTAAAATCGAGTGAGCCGTTAGATCTCACGACAAAGAACAGTCACAACTTTGGAGCAGACACCAATATATAAGCTATTCAAGATAATAACACGTACTGCGGTCCACTTTTCGTCTTTCATAATAGTCAAAATTCAATAGGGTGTGACAGGCTCGTGATTACAGACACAGTTCAAAATCGTATGACCGAGGCTACGCGTATGACTGTTTACATTCATGGCGAGGTACAAGATTTAAGGCAGGTTGAAGAAGGGCGATATGACCGAGTTTATGTAACTGAATCTATGGAAACACGTTTTTTCACTGTTTTTGTTTTTCGTTTTTCACCAAAAAGGTGTAAGAAAAATGTACAAAAAAAGATACAAGAGTCAGCCTTATCATTTTTTTAAGAAAAATGTAGAAAGCTGAATTTTTCGTAAACGTATCAATGTTCAAAATGTCCTATGTTCAGAAAATGAAATTTAGTCAGGTACTCATTTTTAAATGGCTTTCACTTCACACGCACCACCCCTCTTAATTTTACTTCACATATTTAAGTCTGGTTGCCACCTAACTTTACCACGCACCCTCTCATATTTCAGACTTGAGCACTACAAACGGGTGTAAGAACCGGATCAAAATGGGGGACATTCATTCCCCATGCTCCATCCCTGGCTACACGCCTGTTTCTTCAATCTTTACTGCAAACAGGGCAATATCATCAGCCATCAGCGTAGTCTGTGTCTGTGATTTTGATGGCTGGGTATCTTCTACTTCTTGCCATTCATGCGTCATGGTGAAGCCAAGTTCTTTGATTGTGTTAACTGTAGAAATAAGTAATAATTATTTATCAATTATTATTATTAGTAATAAGTTATAAGTATTTGAGAACTGCTATAGCTATAAGGTTCAGATTTGGTTCACACAGTTTTATGTTAGAAAGAGGAAAATGGTTGACACCAAAACTGGATTTTTCAGATAGGATTTGTGAAATCTGTCTAGCTGTTGAAGATGAATACCATATTGTAATAGAGTGTAAAAGATTTAATGTTTTAAGAGATAAATATATATCAAGACAACTTTTAGAAAGACCCTCAATGTTCAAATGTTGTACAATTTTCGACACTGCTGATGGCAGAGAAGTCAAGAATGTTGCCATTTTTGTCATAAAGTTCTTATATTTTATAGAGACACAGTCTTGTTACAAAAGAAATGTTTCTATTTTGCTTTTTAAATTTTGTTTATGCAAAATTCCGCTGTTACTCTTTTATCTGGTATTAAGTGATGATAATTTCACGAAAATTACATATTTTGTATGAACTGTATATATACATTATGTAGTTATGTTTGTGTAGGTGTTTGTATGAATCTGTGTGCGGTTAACTACGTGTTGATGTGTATGTGTACAAAATTATTTCGTTTTTTTTCTATCTGTCTTGGCCCTGTTGCCATTACTGCATTTGTATTTGTTAATGAATTGGCTTATTGCCTAATAAACAAATCTGAAATCTGAAATCTGAATCAGTTTTGAATACTCCACTAGAGTTTTCTTTGCAGGAGTTTGACGGTCACATATTAAGAGATGTCATTAAAAGCTGAAAGTCTTTTTCCAGATGATCATACTTCACTTTCTGTGTGATTTTATACGGTTGATCATTTCTCATGGTTTTTGCCAGTTCACTTATAAAATTGTCCTACAGTATATTGTCCATAACTTACTGTTATATCACCATAGCACCATCACTCAAATGCAAAATCAAAATGAAAAAACTTTATCAAAACATTCGAAGAAAATTACTGCTTTGATTAAACTAAATTTTTTGCTGCAGACATCATGGAACAACAATCCATCAATGCCAGATTATTTTTGAAAAATACTTAGACATTCCCTTTAGTCAGTCTTTTCCAAAAATGTTACTGGATTTGTATAGCAAATATCAAAATATTATTCTGTGACATTCTACCAAAAATGAAAAAAATCAAGTGCTATGTTTAAGTTATCGTGGTAAGAGAGAAACAGACGAAAAAGAAAATTATCCTTATATATAATTAGTTGTGATTGGGAAATAAACTCAGATTTTCAAAAGAGCAAGCGACGTCTATATGAAGATCTGTTAATTAAAAGTTGCACAATACTCGACAGCCGCTTGATGCAAGTTTCTCTGTTTTCATATATTTCGATGACATACGCTTTGAGTAGATTCTCGCTATTATCTTACTTCCTTGATCTGTGTATAATTTCTGTATGTAACAATTATTGCTTGATGTTGTTAGGTGATCGAAAATCCATGTGTTGTTTGTTAGTTTTGCACCACTATTTACGACCTTTTGCAATGGTTCCCAATCCGTGATGGGGTCAATTAGTTCGGTGAGTACTCGAGTTGAGTAGTACGGCAATGCTAACTGAGACGAGTATGAGTAGTGAGTAGCCAACCTTAAAATTATGTGGTGAGTTCTGAAGTAGAGCAGTGCTGGGCAATCTAGCGGACAATCCTAATACTTTATTATCCCACTACTTTTCCAGATATCCAATTTAATCCCAATACTTTTTATTGGGTACTCCAATTCAATAATCCCGCAACCAGAATGTTGAAAATCTACTCCAAATTTGAGTGGATTATTGACAAGTAAAAACACGTTTATAAGAAGAATAGAACATGAAATTATAAAACTACGCTTTAAACAGTAGACAAAAACCACGACCGCTCTAACAACGAGGGGCTCTATTATTATTTGGATCCTAAGCTCTTGAAAATGTATATAAATCTATGCTTTTTTTTTAAAGTATTGGGAACAAATGACTGATATTATTTTGATTCCGAAAACATTTTTTTTTTAATTTTATAACAATTAATTCAAACCAACTTAAAAATAAACGATATTTTACTTATTATCCAATCAATCGGATTACCAAAAAAAATAGACCTAAATCTAATCTGGTTACTCAAAACAAATAAGCCAACCCAATCCAATATGCTGGTGGATTTCTGTAATCTAAACAGCACTGGAGTAGAGTTAGTTCTTGATTATTGAGTGGGCGAGTGGTAAGAGAAAATAAATGTGTAAATCTAAGCCTTTAAAAATGATTTCTTTCAACAAATTAAGATTTTTTTTTTAATTGTATGCTTACCTTTGCAAAAAAAATAGTAGAAGTAGGAAGAAATATAAGATTGAGGTACTAGTATTCCAAAAATATTGGTTCTCATCAACGGTAATGGTAATGAACCATTTTCAACAACGACACCTATTTTCGAGCATATGCGCCTTTTTCTTAAATTGGCCATATCTTCACCTTATGAAAAAAAGATCCTAATTATCTCATTAGTATATTTATACATATTGAACAAAATTATACAAAATATGTTTTTGATGATAATTCTCGGACTTTAATTGATCTAGTTTTTTGTTCAGCAGAAGATGTCTAGGAGGTCGTTGTATAAGACCTAGCACACATTTTAGGAACTTTTATTTCTCAATTCGATTTTCTGTTCATTTCCGTTATTTTTTAACGCGTCAAAATTCCATACCGCCATTTACTGCTTTTTCAATTTGAGGGCTAGTCCAACGACAATGATGCCAAAACATCGCCCATGAAGTCCAAGGGTCTGGAGTATTTTTTTTCATTTTTTCCGATACTTAAAATGCTAGTTAATATGGTTTTTAAAAGTGTTTTACACGTTTTGTACGTTATATTCTTATTTAACGATGTAGACATTTGTTAATTAGAGGATGTACATGTGGATGTCTTGATCCCTCAGTCTGTTTAATGAAAAATGAATAAAAACCTCTTGAGCAATGGTTGAAAGAGCTACGTGTCTTTACCTTCAAACTGCGTATCTCATAATTTGTTAATGTAGTTGGAGTAGGAACTGTGTGACTTCAAGGGAAGTTTGATTGATTGTACTAACACCACCTCCTGTTCTAGAAGAACGGGGTTGTAAAAAAAATGTCACAAACAAGCTCAATGATGAGATATTGTCTTCTCTTTTTAAGCCTAGAAATAAATGTCAGATCAGCACTTTTTCTACAATAAGGTCATAGATTCCAAGATTTGTGTTACCTGAGCATTGAAATACATACATTTTAACTTGTTGACTTGTCAATGAAAACGTCTTGTGAATGAACTTCAATAAGATTATCTCTGTTACTGAAATTGTTTTAATCTGAGCAAGGGATGGAACACTGTTTTTAAGTTGATATAACTTTCATTGTATTCTTACCTCCCCTTTTTATCTCCCGTTGCTTTGTTGAGATTGATCGTGTTCAGTCTTAAGTTTTTTTACACTTTTGATTTTAAAATACTGGTTTTGACATCAGTTCTTATGTCATAGAAATTTATTTTGAACTTGTGAACCTGTTGACATTATGATAAAGAACTTTTTTATTTACCTGTTTATAAAGATACAATTATGGGGCATTTTAAGTAAATTGATATAGGACCGCATTTAAAAAGTCTATCAATTCAAAGCCGTTTAGGAGAAAATTGCAAAGAACATGTTTTTTCCCAGTGGAACAGCTATGAAAATTCCAAAATAAAATACCAACGTTGTCTGATATCAAAACTATTTTCTTCTAAAAATTATTGAAATTTATTTCAAAATGATCACTGATGAAAACATTTTCCACTAGAAATAACTTCCAAATAATGAAATAAAACAAAGTCACACACAAACAAAATGACCAGATCAAAAATAAGCTACATGTAGGCGCCGACACACTACACATGCTGGAGAAGTGTTATCCATTATTGGCAAAATACCGAATTGGTGATCATTTGTTTTAAATTATGATTGAATCGAAGAACTTTTTCATGTGAATGATTCTAATTTAGGGGTATAAAGCTAAAAGGGACACACATATTTGTGGGTGTCAAATGGTTATTCAAATCACCATGCGGCAATCACCTTTTTTTAATCTAGTCAAATCATATCTAACGAAAATTAGAAAATGTAGTTAAATATTAATTTTTGTAAGACTCATTGTATGTTCAAAATACGTGACGTCAATATAGAATAGAAAATTTATTGACGTCACTTTTACTGTTAAAAATATCTAAAAATCTCTTCAAAATTCCTTATATTTCACACAAATACGACTTTACAAATGATATGCCTTTAAAATAAATGATGGAGAAGTTGTCCTTCTTCTTCTTTCCCTAAATCAGATGTTTTGGGGTACTTTACCCCAACCCCTTCTTTATCCACTCCTGCATTTACATCCCAGATTGGCAACATTATATGTTAACTTAACCAAGACCTCTAACTTAATCCGTTCTCTACCCTTCCTGACATTTTGCTATTTTTATCTTTTAAATAAAAGTTTAAGAGTTGCATGCCCATCGCAACACATGAAGGTTAGCATCTAGGTCAATACAGTAGAGCGTGTAAGTTAGAATACGGCACTTGATGTACTCAAGCCTGGGTTCTATCTATGACACTACCCCTAAGCTAATTAAATTACTTTTGAAATTATGTTAGAGAAGACAATGCATGAGTAGGAAAAACTACACTGTCATACTTTTACAGATCGCTTAACAAAGACAATACAGTTATCGATTTCCTGTTTTTAAATTCATAAGAAACCGTTGAAGAAATTAAGACGTTTCGAAAAGAACTTTTGACATTTGCGACACGTTGAACTTATTTATTAAGAGTGTCAAATCAGAAATGCATACATAAAACACCAAAAGACACATAATATGTCTTATTATTAATTTATATTTTTACATTCTTAGATGAAAGTTACATACTTAGTTTATTACGTATTTCTTACCAAACTAAAATATAATAAAACATGGAATTTATAGAGCGCATTTCCACACCTTACAGGCCAGCTTAATGCGCTTTACATGAAATTATTACACCGACACGCCCAACGAAGACATACTTGGACACATTCAGAATACATCATTGATCGGTTAAGCGATTCACTTTGGTAATCTTACAGAGACATTCACTGCTATTGTCGGGTACCCAATACTTCTGGGTGGACAGGAGGGAGACAGAAAAATCCGAGAGAGTTCCCGGTGGGATTCGAACCCGGACCTTGCGCATTGTAAGCGAGTGTATTGACTACTACGCTACACGCGCCCACAAACAAGCAATGAAAGCATATGACATTTTTGTTTCCTTTTGAAACTGTTTATTCAAAAATAATCAGTTTGGAGTATTAAAATCAAATAATAAAATCAATAAAAACACTTAACGAGTATAATACGACCAACATAACATATTTCATTAGATTGCAGAACATATCTGAAAGGCCAGAAAAACTCAAGACAGCAATCCTGTCTTTCTCCTCCATCTCAGTATGATGCCATCCAAGTTCCGACCGAAGATGTCTCCCAAGTTTTGCACTTTGTTGTGCTTTTTTTTTTTAGATGCAACGAACATTCTAAAATATACTAAATTGAGTTAGACCCAGAGCTGAGGTATCTAAGAATGATAATATCAGAAATGCATACATAAAACACCAAAAGATACATGTGTCTTGTTATTAATTACAAAAGAGGTCAGAATGTACAAAAAGCTTAAATCATTTTCAAGAATCTCAACATCAGAATATGATGACATAAAAAGTGATATTCATGAAAATAAAAAAAATATAAAAATCATCATTTCAAGATGTTGATACAAAAATACTGGCCCCTTGAGAATAATATCAAGTTATTCCTCTTGAATTATTTCTTAGTTTTGTAACAACAATATGTTGACTAGAATGACCTTCTCGCTGTTGTTTTCTTGAATACATAAGTCTAAAACATATAATCTTAACATTGTAATAAAGACTCAACATAATAGTGTTTATACCCATGTTTGGTACTTCAGTTAGTTTTAGTGTTCAAGTTGTAACATTTTATATTTTCAGTGCAGATGTACCTGGTTTTGATCCTTTAGTCTGAGAGCCCTTCTACAAGGCCCTAGCCTAGAACAATACTTTTATCTTTTTAAGAACACTTCAGATGGGGGAGGGTGAAAAAAGGGACACAAGTTTTAAATTTTGATTTCAAAGTCTTGAAAATGCCTTGTCAGAATAGATAATGTTATGCTTAGGCGGTTCAGTAAATTTTTTGCTGGCAAGTGAAGCCAAAAAACACATGACAAGAATATTTTGTGCTTGCATGAACAAAATATTCTGGCACAGCAGCTTGAAAGGAGTCAATTCTGAATTTTGACTAAATTTTGCGTTAGCATACGGTTTTTTACACATTCATGGTTTAGCCCAGCGTACGTTTTGCTTAACACTGTGATGCTTCTCTTTGCCTAGGGGGCGCATGCTATCCTTCTACAAAGGATGTTCTTAATTAAGAGAATTTCTATGAAGGTCATTTGAGTTTGGAATTGTTCCATGATGGTGCTTTTGCCGTCTCCTTTTCCTTTGATTTTCAACCACCAAATGATCTTAAGTGCGCGCAACCTGCACATCGGTGATCGGGTTAAAACTAACGTGATGTTACAATGATAGCCTGTGTGATGTTGAAGCTATGACAATACAATAAACAACTAAATCAATTCACAATTTGTCTTGAACTTGTTATAGTCTGTTACTGTTTTTTATGTGGGACCCACTGCTATAACATTTATTGCGTTACTGACAGTTCTGCCTCTAAAACAACATAATATCATGATATTGTTCAATATTCTTTTGCTTATAACCATATATTTTCTAACAAACCAATTGATGTTGAAAAACCTGTACCTTAATGTATATCATAGCAAGCTTGAATTAAATATAAAACTTAATTTAACGTTTTTACAAAAACAAAAGAATATAATGAACATAATTTGTCGTCAGTTATTTTGAGCGGTGAGAATGACCACACCCTATGAAATGAGAATTATATACGATTTCTATAAATTCTAAGAGTAGTCTTTGTCTAAACAAGGGATAATCGTTAAAAAATGCCTCATACTGTAAATGCCTCATACTATAAAGAATTATCTCCCTTAAATTGAAAGATTAAAAGATAAAAAATGCAAATTACTTCACATCAAAGTCTAATACAGCACATCATGGACTGTGTCAGGCAGGCAAGACGTTTGGGTCTGTGCAGAACCAAAATTTATGTTTTGAGTTCTGATCTACTTGAGTTTCTTGATACGACGTAGCTGGATGTAAGCCAGAACCATGAAAAACAAGGTCATGATGCTAAGTGCCATAACGTTGGACCACAAATCCCATTTCGTCTCATATGAGATACCTTGACTGATAAGATAACCGTTGCCTGGTACACTGAGGAAAAATGGAAATTGATAGATTTACAAACTTGTCAATATCAAAATATGATCGACCCAAAATGATCTGTTGACTGTCATTGACAACAGGAGATACAGTGATCTCTAACAAAACAGTTTGTATCGTGTGTGGTTAGCACTTCACCTACTACAATCCCCAAGGACAGTTTATATGCAGCTCTTGTATAGATTATTTGGCCATTAGTGAGATACCTTTCGATCCTAGACGGGATAAAAGTTCCCTGGACTTCTTTAACTCACACTGCACTCGAGTGACAAAATATGATTCAGCGCCAAGAAAATCTCCAATATAGCAAAACTTGTCAACAACAAGTGCATGTGTAAAATATCCCTGTGATATGGGCAAAGCATTATGCCAAATTATCTTAGACATCAATGGTGCAGGTACTATATGGCTGAGTGAGACATCCTGTATGTTGTTTGGTTCCCTATGCAAAGTTATCCATAAAGTCGATGTTATAAGATAAGGTGGTAATTGGCCATGAAGCATAATTCATGTGATTCTCTTGTAAACGTCACGCTGGTCAAGATGACACCACTCAGACTCATTTTGCATAAGTAAAATCTTAATAATGTGTTTAAACAATATTGTTCTGTCATCCACGAAAACAGAAGTCGCCATAGTTTTTTCTTAATGTTGATTTGATTTGATTGGCCACCCAACCACGGAGCTATTTATGTCTTGCAATTGGTCATAGGGTGTGGTCATGTCGAGGAGAGAAATATATTTATTATACCAGGCGTATATACCATGAATAGTATTGACAGTTAACAGGGTTAGATAATGAATTTTCATGGTATAGTTTTTTGGCGTGAGATACCGATTCTGAAAGAGACTGGTGTTGGTATGCGATTCCAGTACAAACTATCGCTTCCAGAACAAAAAGTAGAAAACAAGAAAAAGAATGATACAACTTCAAAAAATGGTGCTATATACATGCTTGCTTTTTATAATCATTAATGTAAACTAGAAACATGAGTACTCGTAGAGAGTACAAACATGAACATCAGACACAAAAAAAGAACATATAGCAAACAACTCAATGGCCAAAACTCTGTGAAAGGATTTTTTTCAAAAGGATGAGAAAAATGTTTTTCGACGGTCCCTAGAAGAGCATGTGTGCAATATTTCAGGGTCTTACTTCCAACGACACGTCCACTAGTAAATAAACGTACCTGAAAATCATAAAAGGACATTACTCTGTCAAAAACATTTAAGGGAACCATGAATTTAGCATCTGTGCAAAATATCAGATTTCTTTCAATGACGATGGGGCCATAGCATGTTCGCAAAAAAATTTCAAAGACATAGAGCAAAATACTCAAAAAAAGCCATAACTCATGTTTTTAAATTGATTATTCAAAAAGTTGTGAAAGCAATCTTTGCAAGATTTCAGATTATTAACTCTGAAGATGTGACCACAGAGTGTGTTTGCCAAATTAACAGATGACATATAGCAAAAAACATAATAAGGGTGATAACTCTGTCAATTCTTCACAAATATATGTCTATCTTAATAGCAAACACACAGACAGATACATAGACAAGAAGAAAATATACCACTACACAAGCTAACAAGTTTTACAATGTATAAATAAGACATTTGAACAAGGACAAACACATAAATCTCACCAATCAGTGGCATTGTTACAGTACAGTTGACCTTTCAATTCATTGATTGCTAAGGCCTAGGCATGTGGAGGAGACAAAATTGTTTCGTTAACAGTCAAAGTTATTTATTCCACATCATATATAATTTAAAAAGCTTAAAACAGACACAGCATTTTTTTTTAATTCTATGTTTTCAAAACTAAAGATGCAATATTGTTAACATGTTGTTTATGCATTGGTTATAAGCTAAGAGAAAGTTAAAAAACTTTTTTACACTCATCAAATCATTTGCTTTTATTTTCTTAACTCTTCGAATACTCTCTACCTATTTTCTAATTTATCGCAGGTTTTATCTTCCCTATCAAATATGACTACATGTTAGATTTAAGGGACAAAATAATCATATAAACTGTTTTCACATGTGCAGTAAGCCAAGTAGATAGATAACATAATGATCGCTTTTTATTTACAAACTAGTGGCTTAGTACCCGGTTTTGCCCGGAAAGGAGACAAAAAGAAAGAAAACACGAATTTGGCTAACTCTTTAACCACCCTGTAGACCTCTCTCTCTCTCTCTCTCTCTCTCTCTCTCTCCCTCTCTCCCTCTCTCCCTCTCTCCCT
>JAUUEB010329002.1:0-12655 GCA_032362205.1 Clione limacina
AGGGAGTTTTATTTTAAAAAGTTGTCTCTCATCTTGGCTTAGCTTAATGGCTTAATGACTGAACCAACAGAAAAGAAAAGTCCCTTGTGCTGAGGACCCGAGGAATCTCTCCCATTACAAAGACACACATATAATGGAGCAATCAGATATGTGAAAACTTTCTTCCTTACCTGTTGATTCACATTCCAGAATAACAACTCTAAGATTGACAAATTTATCCTCCGGGCTGTCAGATTGAGTCCTGATTGGCCCTGACCTGTATGCTACAGCAATGCGGCCACTGTAGGCACAACTGACAGCTATTGGTCTTCCTGAAAATCACAGATTGATTAGATCACAGTTACAAATAAATTATGTGTTTTTTTTCTCATGATCTATTTGTTTGGACTAACTATCAGTAGCCTGGGGTAAGAATAAGGGTTATATTGAGCTAAATAGCCTTTAACTTGATTCACTAAAAAATACAATCTTTTTACACATAAACATCTTAATTGTCTATGAAAATTAGCACATAAACAAGTAAAAGTATAGTTCTTTAATTTATCAGAATAACCTGATATGAAGTTTTTTTTAGCTTTTTTTCTTACAGCTCAAACGTAGTCAACTTGATTGTTGACTGATTTTGCACTGCCATATATGAAGTATCAAAAGTAAATCAGTTTAGTGGATATAAGTTTGTAGTTATTACCTGAAACACTTATAGAACTGGACTTGTCTTCTGTTGAGCATGGCCTTTCCCATTCTGCCCACTCATACAGAACATCACAGGGCTTCTCCTCTTTGCTAGAGTGAACACTTGGCTGACCCTTTACGTCACCATCCTCCATGGAAAACTCGTAACTGGTTATGCTGTGCATCATGGTCTCAACACAAGTCTCTTTCACACAAGATACAGAGCACCTCCAGAACCGGACCTCCCCATCAGAACAAGCCGTCACAAATTGATACGGGGCAAAGCATGCTGGGTAGATAGATGCTGAACTAAGATGGCCACCGGAAACTGAACATGAGATGACTTCAACATCGTCAGGCAAAGGCAAAACTTGCGTACATACCTAGGGGACAAAACAGATGAAATGACATTGAGCAAGAGAAAGACGAGAAAAAGAAACTACAAAAAAAGACTCCAGTGAATAGAAAATTGATTAATACCATCTGTAACAAGCTCTACGTTTAAAGTATGACACCATCAATATCATCATATTGATTTAATTTGGTTAAGAAAATTATATCTTATATGATTATAAAAAATAACTCTCTCGATAATATAATTTTGTGAAACAGATAACAAAAAAAGAAATTACATAACTTTCCTAAATTAATGAGAGTGTGGTGTACAATCAATTAACTTATCTATTTTAAACGAAGCACAGAAGACAGAATGTGTCTCCAACTAGTCTATTTTTGGTTTGTGCGGTAAGCATCAGCAACACATTACACTTTTGTAACTTTTTACTTTTTAACAAATTTTCAAGTTCAAAATTGTCCACTCCACAGAACCCTGGACCTCTGGTCACACTGGGTTATCAGTCTGGCCTATAACCACTTGACCATGTAGCCCTTTTTCATATGCATGAATTGTGTTCCTTTTTTATTACAATAACATAAGTTTAGGTAATTTGTATTTTTGTATTAATATGATAAACTGCCAAGGTGTAAAAAAAAAATGGAACCAGTCGCATTAGGATCTTGGGAAAGTCAACTTAGTTTTTACAATTCTGGATGATCTTAGTGGCTTTAGACAATCTGTGTGTTCAACAATACCACATGTTGGATTTAGACCTAGAACAATTCAGAGCCAAACATATAAATTATTATTTATTGTTTACTTCTTTTGATTTGATAAATTTCAATCCATCTTTAAAGTTTCTTTGAGAATTCTTTAGCTGAAATTTAGATCAATACTGAATGTTGTGCTTGTCAAAAGTGGAAGGAAAACTTGAAATTTAAAAATAAGTAAAACTAACTTTGGATGTTCTAACAGACATGGTCATAACTTGCTGGCCACTAAAGTGACGACTCTTTTTGAAGTTCAAACCTCCTGGGCTGAGCTCATCATTGTAGCCATCCACAAGGGTATCATACTGGTTCCAGTCATAATTGCCTCCTTCAAGAAAAATATATGCCTAGATGAATATATTCTCTAAAATATAATTCCTTTAAAAAATAGCTTTACAACATGAGCATCTTATGCACAAAAAAGCTGACAAGCATACATGTAATCTTAGAAAAAATTTAAAACACCAATTAGTTATAAAAATACTGTAAATGCTTGTGAATAACACACACGCATATTACGCACCCCGACTTTGACAACAAAAATCATGTAAAATATTTACACTTTACACATTATAACATGCCCATATTTACATATATTTGCTAAATTTCAAAACAATTGAAAACATCTCTAAATATGAAGATGCAATCTTCTGTGTACATTTCAACACAGTTAGATAAAAACGTTTTGCTCAATCAACAAAGTAGGTAGGGGGGGTTGGGGAAATGATTTGGCTCAGTATATAAAATGACTGATAAGTTCAAACTCACCATTTGTAGTGTCTTCTACATTAGGCCTAGAGTCAATCGTTATCTTCCACATATGCATCATAGACTTGGATGAAGACACTTTCTCTAATACCACCAAAAAGAAATTCTCATCAAACAGTTGCTGCCCACTCAGATCAACTACTGCTTCAGTGGCACTATCTCCTTCCTCCCCAGTAATCAACTGCTCTTGATACACATGCAAGAGTTGGATATTCTGCCAATCCTAGGAGAAAAATGACACAAGAAAATGAAAATAAAAAGCTATTAGAAAATCATTACAAAAATGCTACAAATCAATAAAAATTAAACAATTTGAAACTTTTTTAAAAGGACAATACAGGACAAAAGAGATTTCAAAATTCATTTAAGTAATATCTTATGACAATGCGATTATTGATTAACAAAAATGTTGGGTTAATTGTAATTTCTATAGCAAGGAAAACTGCAAAAGGAATAAAGAGAGGGAGGGAAGTGTAAAAAACCTGTAGTGCATCACTGATGGCATCAAGCTCAAGCACACATCCAGGCCGTGTGGAGGATTGAAGAGAGACAAGGTTGAACAGCTGTTCTGATGGCTGTTTTTGTGTATAGCCTCCAGTCTCTAATGCACTGTATCCGGAGCAGGTGCTCCCGGTAGAGAAGCTTGGTTTCTGAAGATACAAGTAGGTCAAATAGGAATATGAATTGAAGGAAATTTACAAAACATTTTTGAATAATTCAAGCTTACAAGAAAAGTAAATGGTTTCAATACACTAAAACCAGTGGTCTTTAATCTTACAACAGTAGTGACAGGTTTCAACACAAATTTCCTATCAAAGAAAAGACTGTTCATCCCTGATTTTTCCTAAATAAACAATAGTAAATACTTTTCTGTTAAATGAACAAAAAATCTTTCCAACTTTCATTCAACGAATATTGGACCGTAAAGTATCACCAAAATGACTGCTTAAGGCAAAAAAGAGGAAACAACAAAAAATCAACAAGATAAGAGCTGAACCAGACACTTTTGTTGAAACCTTTATGAACTGCAATAGAGATAACTGGAAAAAAATGATTTAAGATCATTAATGATTTAGTACATTCTTCTCCTTAAATAATTAAGAAAGAATTATTTACAAAATTATATCTAGAATTCTAACATAATGTGATTTTTTAAACAAAAATGTTACTTACTGCTTCCATCATTGCTGGCTTATCGATCAGCAAACTACGAGCATCAATAACAGCCTGGAACAGACGCAAACACTGGCCATCTGATGCAACAAATAAAGCACTGGGACTGTTGCTGTACGAACCTAGGCTGGTGCTGGAAAAGGTAAATTAAAAAATGACTGTCAATAAATTACCACAATGAGAACAATGAGAAATAGGAACCCCAAAAAAATCTTAATGTCTTGAAGACCAATTTGACCACCAAAAATCCTTATCAAATTATACATACTGAACCCTTTTAAAACCTGTACATAGATAGCATCAATAAAATCTAAGCGAAACATTTTTTTCTGAAATCATGATTTCCACTTAATGTTGTGTTGGTATGGAATGTTCATCTTTCAAATTACCAATTTTAAATATAAAACTGCAACAAAAAAGTGTATGAACATATCCTTTTTAAAGAGTGAATGAACCAGCAGACAGTGACAAGTTTTTTACTGCTGATGAATAGGAGAATGAGAGAAGGGTCCAGTGACTACTACTACATCTGAACAAACTACCGCAAATGAAACTTCTAACTCCTAAACAAAGTTTGGCATAATGAACACGACAATGAAATGAAATCAGTAAGAATTACAATGAACAACTACAACTAAAAAATTCATACACTGTTCATTTAGTATTACCAGTAGTAAGCTTTGGGATATTCAATTATGATGGATACAATAGACCAAATATATTCAAGCTGAATAAAACATTCTCAAAATGTATCTCACATCATTCTAAGTGCCCATTTATCATAGATGTTTTGTTGTCAGATAGTTAATAACGGTTGTCTGTTGTGCAAGAAAGAAAGTGCCATAATAGAAATTGAACACTTAAATATTGGATCATCTTTTGTGAGTTTGTTTTTCTAGAGTATTTAATGTTGGCACCATCTGTAAAATTACCTAACATAACTCATTTAAATCAATTACATAAATGTGCGTCCAAGCTCTTGTTTGTCTGTGGGCTTGTGAGTGCTCAAAGCGTATGCTTATTTTCATAATGGCATGCTTTTAAATGATAAACAATGAAGATATGAATGTAAAAAACAAGCATATGGAAAGGGTTGGAGCAATTATAAAAACTCTACTGTGATCAAATAAAGTGGCTTTGATGACAAGATAACAAAGGGCCAGAGGATGAACATTTTAACTTAAATAATGAAATCTTTTAAAGACTCTTGGTAGGCAGGTGGCAGGCCAAATAAAAAAATAACTTGAACTTTAAATTAGCTGGTGGCAACATATATAAAAATGATAGTTTGAAAGTCATAGTCCACTTAAATTGGTAGGTGGCAGGTCAAATAAAAATAATGATTTGAAACTAATTGTTTATTTTTGTTTGCAGGCAAAAGGTTAATGAAAGTTTAAAAGTCATGGTAAACTTTTGCGCAGCAGGTTGAAAATAAATTGTGCAAGCTTTTAAGGCGCAAGTTACTAAAACAAGTTTTGATTAACAACTTCTTGTCCATTTTCCTAATAGCTAAATATTGTTTTCGTTGAACATCTTCTCTAATAAGAACAATCCACTGACTTAATATTACACACTTAAAATACACTATTTAAAATGTTACCCCCCTCCCTTTCTTTCTGGTGTCACTTCGGGTTCTCTGCAAATTCAAAGTAATGAAAATGTAAAATTTAAAATATAAAAAAATATATCCCTCTTCCTTTTTGCAAAATAGTACTATTTTGATGATACAATACTGTAGTTATGAATTTTTCATGGTATGACTGTCTACATTTTTCAATTTGTGTTTTAAGTACTTTTTGTGTAATATTCATACGTATGGTTAAATTTGTATGTGTCTATATGGTAAGTTTGTATTTGTTTTGCTGCAGATCAGAAAGAATTTCCTTATGTGTTATGTATATAATATGAATATGATAATAAACTCCTCTTATCTCTTATCTTATCTTATCCATAAAAGTGTTTGAAATTGAATTTTCAGTTGTATTATCTTTATTCTGAAAAAAACTTTAAAAAAAAAAATCTTGTTCTGATGAGTGCTTATTTCTTAAGACTTTCTCTCAGTCAAATAATAAAATACTTTTCAATGTCAGTTGACAATATTTAAAATTGACAAGTGCCTTATTTCCTTAGGCACCCACTCAACTGTGGCTATATGAAATAGAAGCCCAATCCCTGCAAAATTATTTTGAAACTAAATTTTCATTAAAGAAAACATTACTTGCAATCACTATGTTCTTAAGTAAACAGAAGTTTCAAATAAACAATGGACAATACATAGACAAAAATTATGGTAAAAAAAACAAGGCAAAACCTCTCTAAAACAGTCAATAATGGCCGCAAAAAAATGAACAATGGATGAGTGTTTTTGGTAATTATCAGGTTCAGCAGATTTAAGGGACAGAGTGGCAGTGACTTTGATCAAACAATAGGGTTCAAACCCTCAAGTCATGCAATACCAAACAGTCAAAGTCTTACTTAATCATTTAAAGTCTCATATTTTGAAATTCCTGCATTAGTTTTATCTGACCTTGAAAGATCATCGATATATCTATAGGTAGAAGTGAGCAGAGCTTGTCAATCACACTAATTTGCTTGGTTTCTAAAAACCAATACTGTGCTTAAATTAGTCCCAATAAATCCCATATTCTTCTTGCATGTGTATCTAAAGCAGAATTAAGAAAGACATATCACTCTGGAGCCAGTTGCTTGGTCTCCATGAATGAGATCAACTGGAAACGTGCCATACTGCATTCTCCTCAAATACAGTATTCACCACTGTCTTCATTGTTTGAAGAAGGACTACATAATACACTAGATGCCAGGTCTCTAAAATAATATGTGTTTAAATAAAAGATGAGCGATCCCTCCATAACATTAAATGTCTTTAGATATATTTCATATCCCCCATATTCAATGAAGGCACATATACACAAATTTGTGCAAATAAAAAGGGAAATTAAAAACCTATTTAAAAAATAAAAGAATGCACATTTTAATATAAACAAAAAAGGGAAAAATGCAGTAGTGCATCTGTAGGTAACAGACAGGTAAATAGGAAGAAGATCCACATAAAATTCATAGTCCTCTTTATGTTACCTCCAATCAAACAAGCTGAAATAATATAACAATTGACATTTAGCATGCAAACATAAAGGGGATACATTAAGTATTCTAGCTTACTAGATAAGAATGGTTTTCAAACAAAATAATTTAGAAACTAAACAGAAGTTTTGAGATTACAGGAGAGCCCAAGTTTTTTTTTTAAATTAATGTAAAACACAATACTGTTATGTACCAAAGAAATTCAACATTGAAAATATTTTTAAAAAGAGGTGAGAAACAAAAGGAAAAATAAAGATACAGTGGTTGATCAAATTTCTTTTATATATTAATTGAAGAAAAAAGAAGTTGTCATTCTATGTCCATCTAAAATTCAAGAGCAAGGTTGTTCTGAAGTGTATTTTATATCTAGGGTTTTCAAAATGATTTACTTTCTTTTCATCATAATTTTAACTTCCCATACTTGAAATTAGTGAATTGAGAAGAGGACGTCTTATTTTGATATAGTGATGGAAAACAATAGGAACCAAAGATCTTCTTGGTTGAAAAAGCCATAAAGAATCAACAGTGAGCACACAATACATCTAAACGCAAATGACAATTACATATCTGTGTAACTTATGGAAGATTTATGGTCATAAATTAGGTGAAAACTCAGAAAATTCAATTGAATCTCTTGCAGTATCTTGTGAGTTCTTTCAAAAACCCCTTCCTCAAAATTGTTGTCAAACTCTGCCTAAAAACTGATAAGTAATAACAGTCTTTTGTAGGTAAATCAAGTCTTGAGCAAAAGATATAACTGTTAATTTCTTCACAATCTATAATAAAGTTGAAACCATAATGAATGATTTGACAAGCATATTTTAATTTGCATTGGCTTGACAAACCTCATTAGTATTTCTAATTATTTCAGTTTTGGAAAACATGCTTTGGAAAAAAATAGTCTGCAAACGAGGAGTAGGAGTGTTAATCTAATGTTTTTATAACATATATTCACCTTGGTAGTAGAGTGGGAACCCATGCCACACTGGTAAAAGCTGCCTGGCATGAGTTGTTGATCCTGCATAACTCTGTGATACCCCCAGTACGTGACAAAGGACCAACTGGAACCACCTGCCACAAGATGAGTTCACTGCAGAATGTTGGACCCACTTGTTCTACATCGGGTGTTTCTAAATTATAAAATGGCACAAAAATGTGTTGAAATGTATATTTGGTCTCCTGATTTAGATTTACACAAACCTAAATTCTTCAATTTATTAAAGAGCAATCTTTAACAAACATGTTTTGTGTACTAGAATGAAGCAAAGTATTTTAACTATGCATACAATGTATTAGTGATTTATGAAAAACTTTCAAAGTTTGATCAAATTTGGAAAAAAATAATTTTGAAAACTTGAACTGTCAAAAGAAGACAAACTGATGATTAAAATTAACTTAAGATGATATCAAAACATGTGAACTCTTTTAAGTTTGCTTAACTTGAGTAATAAGTGGAGTGTGGCCATGTTTAGATATTATCTTTAAGTTAAATTAAGCATCAGTACGTGTTTCTTTTGAAAGTTTTCAAAATTATTTGTTTCCAGATATGATCAAACCTTGTGCCATAGCAGAATCAATCTGTATTTCATGTAATCTGTAACCTATCCCTCTCTCTCTTAATAGATATAGTTAAAGGAATGTCAATAAAGAGAGTCATATCTCTGGGTGTTTTTTTCAATTGTTTATAAAAGGCAGATATCACATATATGATATGATTGCAGTAAGTTTTTTCCCTTCTCTTTTGCTTGGTGAAATGAATCATGAAATAATAAAGTTAATTCATAAGTAGACATCTACAAAATGTTTAACCCAAGTTTCTTTCAACAGTGTTGACATCATTATTGTACTGTTAACATGTTTAGATGTCATAGGTAATTTCTTCATTGAGATTAAATTAACAATGTCAACTGTCATTAATTCCGCTCTTCCACAATTGTGATGTTATGGACCTACCTGGTTGAGAGGAAGGGGCTTCACCTAATCCTCCATATGCCCAGGCATCTGGGGTGTCGACAGAAGGCAGGTTGTGATGGGACGTTGTCAGCATCAGGGGAAGTACTGGATGACATGCAGCAGAGTTTGTTCTGAAACGGTGACCACAGGCTCGGGCTACATGAGATACACTCACAATATTTTGGAACTTGGTCTTTTCTGTAAAACTGACCTGTTAAAACAATGTGCAATGTGAAAATATTCCAAAGTTCATTCTTTGTTCAATGTTTGTCATAATAAGCTGTGAAATGCTTTAAACAAGATAAGTTTCTTTTTGGCATAAGCACCATGGTTTCTATCTGTATTGTGATTAGAGTTTAGTCTTGGGATTCCAGTTCCTGGGTAACTCGCAACTTCTAAGTTTCAGGATTCCCGGGATATTGAACAAGGGAATTCTGGTCTCAAAACCTCTATATTTTGAGTATCATACAGCAAAAAATTGTCAAACAAACAATTAATTTGGAATTCATGAACTGATGATAATACCACTGAAATAGAGATAGAATATGAGTATTTAGATGTTTCAGGTGAAGATTGCTAACTAGAAACAATGCCTGATGACTTGTTTGCACTTTCTCTTCAAGAAAATATTTCTTGTCATTAAGCATGTGATATAAGACGACCAAAAAGCAATGAATATTTTCAGGAAAACATCAATGAATCGCTAAAAGAGAGCTTAAACTTATACTTGATGTTAAATGTGAAAACAGATTGAATTATTTGTATGCAATGCTTTTGCACTACGTATTAGTGTGTTCTTTTGTTATGAAAACAATGTTGGGCTTGTTAAAGACATCTGCTTGCAGTTAATGCACAAAGAGTTTGGGGTATGCTTAAGCCTTTGCAAAGCGTTAAGAGTCAGTGAAGCTAACGTCAGACAGCCTTTGCTGAAATGATGCACATATTATATATGCCGTTACTGCCCTTGCGTTTTGTTAAAAACTCTCATAGAGGATACAGAGGATAAATGATAGAAGAAACCCTGTGCTTGTACATTTAATGAAGTACTTAGTGAGTGGTGAGTGCTTCCAAAACCAAGATGCAATGAAAGGGACAAATGTGACAAAAAACAGTTTTTAATCCAATCGCCTGACAAAGCAATGACAGAGAATGATATCGAACTTAATTCCACTTCTTCAAGTGACATAGAACATGAGGAAGAAGCAAGTTTGATTGAAAAACTAAATAAAGCAATTGCTGAATCACCAAAACAGCTTTTGCTGAAGCAGCCGCAAAATCCTGTTTGATTGTCTCAGGATTTTAAAATGTTTGAGGCCACTCAAAAGCGCAGCGGACGTCTTGAAAACTTGTTTCAAGCGCTGATGAAGCCGAAGCCGTAATCAGTTTAATCTCAACGCGCTTCTTCAGCAGGAGGGAGTTTCGGCCCTGATATCAAAATCGAAGTGAGAGATCAAAGGGATGAATATGTTTCATGTTTACTTATCTTGAAAATGACTAGAGTGAACGGGTTAGATTTTGTTGTTTATGCAGAATTTGTTTAACTTCTGTTGTGTGATAAATAAAGTAAACAAGCTTACATCTGAATGATGTCTTCTTCTTTTTAAACTTATCTATAGACATACTTTACTGTAATGGCATGTTTGAGTAACATCAACATTGTCACTTGAATAAGATATGAACAAATATTGCTTTGGTGGCAATAAACACAGCCTACTTAATGCATCATATTTATTTCACATATTCGTAATACAAAGTGTTTTAGCATGGCCTGAAATCATCGGATAAACAATGTCACTAAAAACATTCAATTTCACAACAAAATACGGAGCTTAGGTAAATAATAGAAACTTCCCGGGATTCCCTGGAAATTTGACTTTCAAGACTCCTGAGACCCAAGTCAAAGGGACATAGCTCAACCTTTATTGTGATTTAGTTGTATCATCAATAGTTTACATATTATCTATCACACAGTATCCGCGGATACACAGAATCCACAACCTACTTTTTTAAAGTGTCTTCAAATTTTCAGCACACTTACAAAAATGACCAAACTATGACCCACTTATAAAGTTTTGTTTTCTTTGCAAAATATACTCAGAAACTCAAGTGGGCCTTATTTTATTAGATTCTGTTAAGGTTTTAATGGCTTGTCATCTTATTTTGTGAACATCACCGATTCTGGGTACACAAGTATAATCCTATTATCATTTAAGAGATTAAACATTTTATTCCAATTCCACAAATCAAGGGCTCAAACATATTGAAAGCATTAACCATTCCATTAGACTAAAAACGTAGGTTAGTAGTATGGCACAAAGAGTGCTCAAGCAGTACTGGATGACTGGATGACATGCAGCAGAGTTTGTGCGGAAACCGCGACCATGTGCTCATGCTACATGAGATACACTCACAATACTTTGGAACTTGGTCTTTTCTGTAAAATTGACCTGTTAAAACAATGTGCAATGTAAAATATTCCCCAGTCACTTAAACTTTTAACATACAATGACTGAAAAACAATCCCATTCTTTATATCAACAATGCTAGCTATGATAAGGTGTGAAATGCTAACAGAATAGTGTATCATCAATAACAAAATCATAATATCATCTAAGATAATAAGCATTGTTTTATTTATGTAAGGTTTTACAACACTATTGACTCAAAAAGGTCATTTAAGCGCTATATATATTGCTATGACATCAGACAAGTATACTTCAATACAGGCTAATTTATAAAGCCATATCCAACAGTTTACTTTTGCCTATGGAGAGGACTTCAGTTCTATTCTAACAGAAAAGAAGCCATGCACTTAGGCCTTAAAAAGCATTGTATTTCACTTCGACACATCAAGAGCTAAAACATATTGCAAGCATTAAATCATTCTAATAGACAACAAATTTTAGGTTAGTAGGATGGCGTCAAGAGTGCCAAAGCAAAATCTGCTACATCATGATTGAAATCGCTAACAAAACAGAAGTAGGTTTAATTAGAAACTTTTTTCAGACGGTGGTGTATTTAGAAAATGGATGTTGCTTAGTTATACTTTCCAATTAAAAAAATAATTCTAAGCAATATTTTCACAAAAGCATAAATAACAAAGGTAGAGTATGCAACTACAGTCCAACCTGTTAATCCCAACAAATCAGTCCCCAGACATATTTATGGTTTAACAAATTTCAGGATCATCAAACTAAGCACAAATTACTTTCAAGATGATGTCAATTGTGGATTTCAATATCATTAGTTTCCTTTACAGAGTCACGCAGTTCTTTAATCATAAAGTTCAGATTATCTTGCAAAGGTAGATTTGCTTTTATCATTGTAAAGATTTATATACAACTCCTTGTAACTATAGATTGTGCCACTTTTAGATTGTACATATAACTGGAGTGATATGTGAAGCACAAAGACTGAAAAATATTAAACTTATGCATCCCTTGAAGGCCAGTAACATTTAATTCAAATAAAAGGGTTGATTAACACAACCACCAAAACTGAAAATGTCTCATAAGTAAATCTTAACATCACCCTTTGGGTTAAACAGACCTTTAGAATGCTTATCAACATTCTATTAACCCTTTCAGCACGGTTTGAACGGAATTAATTTTCAGTCACTTAAATTGGAGCGGAGTATGGCTTACACTTTTTGTTATAACTTTGCAACAAGTTTAGGTACAGTAGTGAGTCATATCTTGTTGGAAAGGAAATAAATGCTCTATCAGAATATGTAAAGAAAAAGTTTACAAAAATCAGTTTACATTCCTTCAGGGGCAGACAACTCAAGCAAATATATTAGAGGATGACCATAAACCTTGTAAAATTTGAAATATCAAAAACAAATCCCCCCCCCCATTTTTTTATGAAACTATATGCAATT
>JAUUEB010329113.1:0-12655 GCA_032362205.1 Clione limacina
CTGTCTGTCTGTCTGTCTGTCTGTCTGTCTGTCTGTCTGTCTGTCTGTCTGTCTGTCTGTCTGTCTGTCTGTCAAACTGTCTGTCAATAGTGTTTAATAACAATACATAAAATCAAAACAAAACTAAGGTATGAATATTTTTTTCGTTTATTTTTTTCTTGCGGCGGTGACTGATATAGCTTTGAGCTGAGGCGGGATTTGTAAGGTGCCGTACAAAACCAAATGCAAAATCTCTTCAATAAGATGAGAATATAGGAAACAATCGTAATTGCTTTTTAAATCCAAAATATTTGTATTTTCATGAATTTTATTAGCCCAAGTACACCTTTGGTATGTTTGTTATCCTATGTTTAAACTACAGCGAAATCCACCCAGAGACGTTGTAGCTAATCATCACGCAAGCAATCAAGGAAGCATACAATTCAGTGTATATTGTTATATATGTTCAACTATTCTACTATATACTATGTAAAAATGACCTTTTAATGACTTTGATGAGAAAAACGATGTAAATATATATATATATGGGGGATGATAACTTGAATGAAATGGTTTTTAAATAGCAGGTTTAATTTACGTGATTGATATGTTTGCAGATGTATTTATCTGGGGTTTGTTTATGTTTTCGAACTGTTTGGGAAGCAAGGAATTATCACAATGCTTTAAATCTTGGACTGAGCTGACAACGTCTCTGAGTATCTTCCTCAAGATGCTATGCATTTGTCAATATCGTAAACCAATTCATAAACCCGGTATTCCACTGTAATTGGATCAAGGCAGAGACTTCTACCGTAACATCAGGGCTGTAAATATATTCCTTTCAGTTTTAACTTCACGAAAATACGCATTGTCGCACGGCGCCAGGTCTGGACAATATGGGGGATACGGGACAATTTGAATTTGGTTTTGATTTTTGTTTAGCCAGAGACCGATTTATTTTATTGGTGAAGTGCGCTTGAACGTGGTCCTGGATCCACAGCAGTCGTCGAATTTCTGACTTTTGACGTTATTTTTGACATTTCTGAATAACTGTACAGATACAATTTTTGATATCCCATTAATGCCACTTGACCAGTGCAATTGATGAAATCGACAAAATTCGTATTTAAACACCCATTTTGTAACGCAATCCCAAGTTGGGATGGCAACTTGTTCATCCAACACTGCGTCTGAGCTTTTGTTTTGGAGTGATATAAGTAAAAACATTGTTCATCGCTTGTTACTGTCGCTTGTCATGCACATATTTTATGCAGTTGTTGACATTTTCAACCATTGTCTGGCAAATAATGACGCGTGACTTCATTTCTGGTGTCAGGAAATAAGAAAAGCACCTCATTATATGCTATACCAATTATTAAATGTACCTTTCCGACCAAAAACACCTAGACTTGTAAACAAAAACATTGTAGTGTTTTGTAGTCTTGTAGTGTAAAAACAACAATTTAGTTGGAAATTGTAAAGTTCTACGATTTTAAAATGCATTAATTGTGAGTTACAACACTAGAAACTAGAAATCAATTCCCAACGCATCATTTATTCCTTATCGAAATAGGCATAACAATCATTTTCCCTGATGTACCAGACCTCTCATACAAAGAAGCGCTTGTACCGCTTTGCAGTTAGATACATATGCTGTTAAATTCGATTAGGTTTGTCTGGTAACATTAACAAAAACATAACTGTGTCTGGAATATGAATGAGTTTTAGAGTAGTGTCCCTTAATTGCGATCTCAACTTCATAATGTTTCGATAGAACAATATGTGTATCCGTTTTTATTCTCTCTCAAAAGTCCATATTTTATTTCATCCCTCTCTTTAATATCTATCTCCCTCTTGCTTTCTTTCTCACTGTTTATAAACATGTCGTGCCATGACTAGAGAGTAACAAGGTTATATCTAGCATTTTCAAGAACATGAGTAAATTGACTTTGACAATATTGACATGTGTATCTTTGAAACGGTTTATGTCTACTGTGAATTTCTTTTTTATATCCAATTGTATGATAATTTTTAGCAAAAAAGTATGTTGATGTTTTTTTGAGATTTTATATATATTTTTTTAAATATTTGATAAAACCTTGTTACGCTTAAAATGTACCAGAATTTATAATAACAAGGTTCTATCATTTTAAAACAGTCTCACTTTGGCATTTTAATGTCTTTAGGTGTGTATTTAAAAAAAATAACAGGGTGCATTTTTTTTCAGCGGTAGACCATACTATCTCTCATGCAATATTATTTAAAAGGTTCATAATTTGAAATTCAGTTAACCTCGAAATAACAAGGTTCTAATTCGGCAGACTTTAGAACCGTGTAACGGTTTATGTGCGCAAAACAATAATGTCTAATCCGTTGATGTAGTTAGGGATACAAACGACATGCTAATATTGGATTGTAAGGGTCATATATAAAGTATATGGAATTGTGACATGAGCCAATGCCAATGTCAAATTGATAAGCTAATATTTTTTTGATTGTTAGGATGTTGGCATCTACTTAACCTTGACTTTGACATTTGAACACGTCGATAATAATACAACTATCAGGTTGGTCAGAAGAAATCACGTATAATGTTATGTGTTGACTTTTAATGTAGTTATTAGGTTAAAAATATATATGTTTTTGTTTTGGGTGACACTATTTAATGGTTTTGTAATGGATTGTTAGGAAATTCAAAAACATCGATATTCCGAAATGTTTCATTGTTCATTCTTCATGTTTCAATAGTTTCGATCAAGACAGAAACATTGAAATATTTAATAAACAGTGGTTTCGTCTGATTCATTGTTTATGTAGCACCAAAAGGCGTTTTATTTTTAAAATTTTAATTGCTTCCTCATTTATAGATTCCAAGCACACATATAGTAGGACGTCAATGGTATTGAAAACACCGACACTCACCTGAGTTTAAATCATATCCAATTGTTTCATGACGGTCTAAGATTTACATTCACCATCATTCAGTCTCTGCAAGAAGGCACTCCACTTGAACAGGAAAATGAGTGTGAGAGAAAGATATAAAACGCAAATTAATAATCGTAATGATGGCTTTAGTTATTTTAGGTGGTGTCCGGAGATAATGTTCTACTACACAGCATCTGTTCTTAGCATATTTATTGTCATTCGTTGATTACTTTTATTCTATACAACGTCAATCACAGAAATTAGTTGTTAGGGGAGTCAAAGTAATTTTGACAGCCTACTTTGCCAATGTGTCATGTGTTGGCAATATTATACTAGTGACATTTATATAGCTTTGTCAAGACAGTTTGCTGGTATATATCAAAGCCGATGATAGTAGTGTACTTTTGACGCTAATATGTGAGTTTAATTAAGTACTTGTGTACACATATACCTGTTCACCAATGTATTTATTATACAAGCAAAGTCAAACTAAGATGTCCTCATTGGTAGTGGGATTTTTAAATTGTCAGCTGTGAAAAAGTGACAACATATTGGACATGTTACAATTGGTAAATAGATCTTGATAAAAAACATTTTGTTTACACATTTTAAGTTTTGTCTGCTTTGAAAAGCATGCCAAAATGTTTTTTTCCAAATCAGAAACGTATTTCAGTGAGAGTTTTTTCTATCACATTATTACTTAAAATGTGTAAACATAATCGCTTTATTTAACTGTGTATAACACAGTGACCAAGATATGAACACCTGTTATAAAACCATCTGTATACATATAACATTACCACACAGATGTATCTTATTTGACTTTCTTGAATCTTTCAAGTACCCTGAAAAGAATGTATTGGTTGACACTTTTGAAAATATTTAACCAACAATTGGTCTTAATACCAATCCTAGTTATCTTATGCTTTTGGGATTTGATGTCTTCGACTAGTAGTGCCAAAATCTTCGTTTTTCATTCTTCAAGCAGAGAGCTTTGTGTTGATTCAATAGATGGACGTATGGTTAAGAAACTAAATGAAAAACTTTGTTTTAGGTCGGATTTGTTATCAAGCATAATCAAATTTACCAGCCTATTGTCGTATTTATAAATGAGCGTCCTAGAACTAGTGTGTATTAGTAGGAGCTATATGACAATGTTTTCATTTATTCATGTTTCACGCTCATTCAATATTCTTCCATTGCGAAGGTTGTAAATGGCGTGTCTTTTCAATAATTTTTCTCTTACTTTAAAGATATTTCCATGTTATGTCATTGTGAAACGACTCTCAACAGCCCCGATATTTATTGAGGTCATCCTTTTTCGCGAACGTACAAGTAGAATGCCCGATACGGTAATTAGCGTGATTACATGAACAACAAAGTACATCATGATTATCTACATAATAAAATTCAAAATGTTTTTATTTATTTATTTGTGGCTAACTGGCTGGCTGGCTGGATGACTGTGTTTGTATGTAATGGGATTACAGCCATAGTTTTGACACAATCGACCTTGAACTTTCACAAAATGTTAGTAGATACTACCAGGTGTGTGGTTACGCTTGGTCGACTATAGGAAAGGTTATACGCTTTTTAACAAAATCATTCAAAATAAGGTGAATAGATGATAATTCCCCGAAACACCTTTGAGCTATACTGAAGATTGATGCCTCTTTATAACCCTAACCTTTCTAGGGAAGACCGTTCTCTCGCATCTCTTTTATATTTAGTAAAGAGCTTTGCGCCATCTTACATGTCTTTTATATTTAGTAAAGAGCTTTGCGCCATCTTACATGTTTCAATGTTACAATTTTTCAGTTGAAAAAATTACGTTTCGCAATTAAGAGAAGGCCTTCTAAAAACTGCCCGGTTTTGTCGGTTGAGTGTCATACATCAAATATGTACAATGTTTAGAATTATTTCAAGCTTACGTTTAGGTTATATAACTGTTTTTAATTGGTCGTTTTAATTTCAAAAACTGAACTTTATGTTTACACAAGTGGCTTAGGACCCAGAAAAAAACATGAATTTGGCTGACTTTTTAACCACCCTGTAGATCTCTCTCTCTCTCTCTTTCTCTCTCTCTATATATATATATATGCCACAACCCCCTTTGTTAAATCATATTTTGAAACACCCCGTATTATAATTCATTTTTTGTTACAGCTTTTGTTTACATATATCTTAATACGGAAATGTAAATTTGTGTTTATTAGGCTGGGGCGCGTATATTATGTGCACAAGGAAGAAGGAACAAGTGTTCCATATTTAGTTGCATAGCAATTTTGTTATATATTTTCTCTGTAAAGTAAGCACCAACAACTTACAAGTTAATAACTTTTCTTACAGTCGAATTATTGTTACCAAAAGCTTAACCACACATCTGGTAATATCTACCAACATTTTGCGAAAGGTTCATGTCGGTTGAGTGGCTTTAATCCCATGACATACAAACACACAAATAAATAACACACAGATTTTGAATCTTATTATGTAGATAATATATCCCAACATGTTGTTTCCTTTCGTTTAATATGTTTTTGTTCTCTCTTCACTTAGTCTCAATAATTCGATCTGATATATTTACACTTGTCATTAACGATCAACGTCCTGACATTGATGGGGACAGCCTTAAGAACATGTTTCATCACTAGTTGTTATACATTAGATATAGCACATAATCATAGACTATTGTGTTACCTCGGATGCTGCCTGCAAGATCTACCATTTCTCGTCACTACAGCAGTCACGTTCTCATATGTTGTCATTGTTGATAATGCAGTAGAAAGGTGACTATTTGCATTTAATATTGAGCTAATTTTAAAATCGTTCAAAAACAAATGGGGCAACAGGCCAATGCAAACTTCAGTTGCTATATAAAAAAGATGTAAATGTATGTTGTATATAAAAAAAACAATACATACTGAATGGTATATCCAGAAGCACAATAAAAACAAAACGAAAATGTCATTGAATGTCTTTGAGTAAAGCCGTGCTTTTAATCATGAATAGGTCTTTGAGTAATACACCAAGAATTGGTTTTTACCATATAATCGGTTACACTGTATAAATTTACTCTCTATTGTAAATGCATCGTGTGTTCATGCGTGTTTTATTCCACGCACAATTATATTGTGCAGTGGTATATTTTATTACACGCTGTTGTCAAATCTTCAGAGTTAAGAATCTGAAATCCTACAAAGAATTACTATCTAAAACCAGTTTTCACAATTTATTGAATAATCATTTATAAAACAATTGTATGACCACTTTCAGTATTTTGCTATATATATTTGCCATTTTTTACCTGTCGTCAAAGAAAGAAATCTGAAATCTTGCACAGAGGCTTAATTGGTGGGGCCTTAAAAGCTGTAATATGATGTGTTGATATAAAAAACAGTTTTGACAGAGTTATTTCCTTTTTATGATTATCAGGTACGTTTTTTCGCAGTGGACGTATCGTGCGGTGTACGGTCTTAAAATGTTGCACATAAGCTCTTAAAGGAACCTTCTTAAAATAGTTTAATCTTTTTGAAAAATATGTTTACAGAGTAATGGCCCTTGAGTTGTTTGCTATATGTTATTTGTTACTTTTGTCTGATGTACGTTGTTGTACTCTCTACGAGTACTCAATTATCTTGTGTTATAACTAATGTTGTGAATGTTGCTATAACAAACAAATTAACAACGTACACGTAAAACACAAATCCGAATTAACACGTTTAAAATTAAATATTTTTTTTCTTTTGTTTTACGCTACTAAGTTGCAATAGACTGAACAATTCAAAATCGATAGAACATGATCTTGTTTATTTTAGTAAAACTGCAACTAATTAACTTTGACTAGTTACATTGTTTGATACACTCCTCCAAGCAGATGTCCTATGCTATATCCGTAGATATTTCTACTTAAAACTGTTCTTAGACTTGATCAGATATAATTGAATCTTTTTGTGTGGCCTCAGTCCAAAATGATATTTTTAAGAGATGATATAAATAACTTGATTTGTTAATGCATTTGATTACAATTAAAACAATAACTCTAGCCACTGTTTTACAGCAAAACACCCGAGTTCAAAGTTTATCCTGATGATGTTTGAATGGTGTTGGATGGTGTTGGATGGAGTTGGAGTTATAACCGTTGTATGTCATTTCATAATAGTCAAATGCAAACATATGTGTTGAATAAATCTGCTTTTAGAAAGAGAGTGATGTTATGAGATAATCATACCATGTTTAAACAAGGCAGCGATGTTAACATGTATTTGCTCATAAACAAGCATTGATTTTGATTATACTACTTACTAGCATTAACATAATTTCTCCAAAAGAAGAGATTATCCATTCCCCACTGAGGTTCCAATGCATACATGTTATTAAACAGAACCTACATTCAAAACTCATACGGTTCGCGCCGTTGGTAATGGCGCTTAATGGATTTAGCGTAAGTATTTTATTAGCTAGATCAAAGAAAAAAACATATAGATTACCTGGGTTTCTTCAATTATGATTTCTTAATCTTGACCTTGGTGGATTTTCTGAAGTCCTGCTTTTCTCTTGGGAGCTTCGCATAAATTAGTACGAAATTATAAAAATATATGCTAGATTAACTCTTGGGGGTGCATTGCGACGAAGTAATTGTGCAAGTGTACAAGTCATAATTTCATAAACTGTAGGTTCGAATTCAGTTCTACTCATAAAACAATAGTGAAATAAGGCAAAGTCACATCCGCTAAATAGACTTTTTGTGCAAATTGCATACTTTATGTAGTACTAGTGCAGAGAAATAGGTCAAAAATCTACGTCCGTGAACAAATCCATCGAACTGCTTTGTCTGGTTATTCGGTTTGTCAGTGCGATCCTAAGAAATACCCTCGGTACGCATGCCTTTGGGTAATCGTGTTTGTTCTTGACACCAATAACTGGTTTAGAGTATGTAAACCTTCTCGTTGTTCTGTCCAGAGATATTCTATTATCTCTGGTTCTGTCTGTCTGTGGACACGATAACTCAAGAAATAAAAAAATTTTTGCCGTAAAATCTTGTACAAAGTTTGAAAATCCATACTTGGCCTTCAAGCTTTGCGAGTGTAGTAAAATTCCCTATTTGGAAAACGGAAATAGAGTAAAAAGTGACCGAAAAGCGTTGGTCCTGATACATGTTTTTATAATCTTTGGTCGAGTTTTCCGTTACAATCTTCTCTCTATTTAATTCCAATATCCGTTAACAATTGAGAGAGTTATGGAATTCAAAGTGATTAACAAAACCTGATAGAGATATACTCGATTGTCTCCATCACTGTGACAGGTTTCTTCTTCCGTTGTTCAATAACGCGTTTAATACTAGTGCCTGGTGCGCAACTTTTCGCGCGGAACGTGGTACTTTCTTCCTTTTCGCTGCGCAACACACGGTCTTTTCATGAAAAGTTTAAAGCGTATTATTGATTGTAATCCAAGCAGGAATTTAATTTTCTCAGTATTTTCAAAGCATACTTTGATAAAGTTATTTTTAAGTAATGCTGACATGGTACAATGAGGACATGTTTTATTTTACATGGTGACGAGTTTGTACTCTAACTGAGTACTCATGTTTCTAGTTTAAATTGTGAGACCGGCGGAAGAGGAAGAGTTTACAAAAAAATCACAATAAGGTTCGAGTATAAATAGAGTTATTTGGTTTCCAATTCTTAACACGAACATTTGTGAAATTTTATAAAAACGTCCGAATTTACACCTACACATTTGTAATCGATCAGCTTCCTTAATCAACACAATCTCTCTATCAGTTTCACCATTTCCAATTTTGGGTATTATGTTCTTTTTTTTGGTACATCTCCATTATATCTATTTAGTTTTCTTGTGTATTGTCCCCGCATATTGAAATGAGCAAAACAGTGTGTATGCATTTTCTGTTTGTGTGGTTTATATGTGTTCACTGAATGTGCGTTAATATTTATGTGTGTTGTTCCGCACGCCTCTCTACCAAAGGAAATGAATGTATCATGTGTTAGATACTGTTTTAAACATTCAGGTTCAAAATCTGTGTTGCTTTCCTTCACACCTATGTCTGCGACTACCCAGATTAAGGAGGTATTATGATTTTTAGAGCGCTAGAGAAACAATTGAAAAACAAATAGTAACTGCAATTCACAAATGCTTCGACGATAAATTTGATATCTTAACTGTACTATTAGCACTAGCAATAAGTACCTGGGTACATGGACCACAGATTGTTACTTGCATTGTGTTTAATGGCGATTTCTTTCATCAAAGGTATAAATACGTTTGCTATTTCGGGCGTTTAAAAAAATATAATGACAATTTATCCGAAATTCCTATTGACTTTCGGTTACAGTTCTATCCCGTCTAACGTGATGTAATAGGTCACTAAATATTTGGACAAACGCTATTGTTTTGTGCGACAAAGTCATGGTTATATTTCTATATTTTTTTTTTGTGTTTCAATTTAAATGTTCTGAATCCAATTATCTACATATCACATAAGCTATAAAATAACGTATTATTTATTTTAAAGGCAAATTCTGTATAAAATATGAGACATGTAATTTTTGATGTTGTTGCTATTTCGATAATTTACAGGAATAATGCTAACATAAATAGATACTCTTTAGAACAAATGATGATGAAATCAAATATTAATACCGCACTTGCGTCTTTTCTTTCTTCACACACTTTTGAAATGCCCAACAGCCAAAATGATATTATTTAAGAGAAAACAATGTTCAATGTTTCCATATTCGTATCAACGCCTAAAGCCTTTGAAATATGAAAGAAAAATACTTGATCATTTTTTGTTTTATTTGATATCATTTCATGTTTCTGTTCATATTCACTCACAAAACATGTCCTTAAAATAAATACAAAACCAAGTCCTAATATGAATTCCTTGTTAGTTGAGAAGCATCCATAGATCACAAACACATTTCAAGTATGATGTGAAAGTAATACAAATCATTCTGTTCTATTCAATCGGTTTATTACAGACATACACATCATTTAATCCAAGAGAGGAATATTAAGACAATTACAAACATAACTGAGAGATATTCATTATGAATATTCTGCTAAATCCACTTAAAAAAATTCACTCACAATTATTTCTTTATGAATGCTTAATATTTAAGAATAACAGAACCCTCCACCTCTCCCCATCATTAGCAATATGTTTATCTCAGTTTAAAGCTGTCAGCGTTGTTTACACTCAATTAAAAAAAATACACTAATCACTCTCTTGCTTAAAAGTATCTAATGATTTGTAAGAATGGGTGAGTATTTAGTATGCCTAACTTAATGTCGAATTCCATACTTATTTCCTCTGAATTAATTTCTTATAAATTGTTACTAAAATATTGAACTTGTGAGCAAATATAGCTTATAAATATAAGCATAGCGAGCCTTTTATTATCTGTTATATTTGAATACCTGACACTTAGGATCATACCATGTTTTAATTGGAAGTTATGATTAAAGTCTTGACTTGTCAGTGTCAGCCGTGTCCTGTCGTGTTTTAGTAGGTTTCAGTATTTCAGTTCCTTGTCTTCTTTTCTGTGTAGTTGAAATGAAATGTAGAGAGCAATATGTTAATGGCATGTTTAATCATCCATATAAAAAGTCAACATAGATATTGTTCCTGATGAAGTTATTTGTTTATGACAGAAGAGAGACAGATCGTGGATAGACGATTTTTTTATATACGATCAAACTTACACCAACTTACTCTATCCTATTAATTCTCCCGTATTATACATCTTTGAGGATGAGAGATAGTTTCGATTACCCTGTCAGACATCGTAGATCTAAAATCAACAAAGTAATTGAATCGTGTTTCTACATTTCAAGGATATATTAACGGTTAGTGATCGGGGCTGACTGTACACACAATGAATGTGTATCATCTTTGAGTAATATTATCACCATATAATGATATTACATTTTGACTGTCAACATGATAGGCAGTTTTGATTATACTTATAGTAGCTGTTGACGTGTGACCCTCGCCATGATGCTATACATCACTTCATCACTTTTTAGTATTGATGTTCTTTGTTGTTTAACTGAGCCGAATATTTCACTGAATAATGAGTGTACAAAAGAATGTTTGATGCGTTAAATTATGTCTCTGAGTATTCTGATTAAAGTCAAGTAAAGTTAGTTATTGAAATGATGAACGAAGAAAAAGAAAAACAACAAAATAAAGCACGAAACCGTCATAAATTATGAACAAATTGGTTATAGGAGGAAAATATAAGTTAACACAGTCGACTTATACACCATCTCGGAAAAATACCAAATTTATAATGAAGAATATTAACAAAATAATTAAAAATATAATAGAATGGCACAGCAAAACTCGACGAGACAGGAACAAGGTGACGATACTACTATTTTAATTGTATATATTTTACTATGGTGCCAGATATTTGTATTTGAGACACTTTATAAACTTGCTTTCAAAATTAGAATATCAGTTTGATTTCAAATATTAATGATATTAAGAATAATTATTTTTTATATTGATTGTTAATAATGAAAATAATAATTTCGTTCTAAAGCGCACCCTATGCAAAGGTTATCACAGTGGCTCTGATGGTGGGCTTTAGGAGACCGGAATAAACACATGAGTATCATTATATCCGATGATACTTACATATGCCTTTATCGCAGCATATTCCTTCGAGCTTTTACGGTATTGACAACATAAGGAGTTTGATTTTGAAACATTTCTCGTCTAGATAGTGTTATTACCCCTGTACCAAATAAGTACATATAATGACCACGTCAGCAATCTGACATCGAATAATTTGAACATTTCACAAGATCGACTGCGTGATAATGTTTTCAACATAATATATCAAACTAAAATATTCAATTTTTAATCCACACTTCATTGTTTAGGTCAAACATATTTTTTACTCCAAACTAATAAATCATGGCAGTTGCACTATGGTAATGGTTGAATATGAAGCATAATCCATGTATCCTAAATAATATGAAGCTTACAGAAATCGTATAATCAGAGTCACGTGATACCCTTTATTGTGACAACATAAGGAGTTTTATTTTGAAACATTTCTCGTCTAGATAGTGTTATTATCCCTGTACCAAATAAGTACATATAATGACCACGTCAACAATCTTACATCGAATAATTTGAACGTTTCACAAGATCGACTGCGTGTGTATGTGCGTTTACAAATATTTCAAAAAATGTGCTGGAAGTGTATATTTTTTTCTGAAATAAAATTATATATGAGGTTTGGCATGATAATGTTTTCAACATAATATGTCAAACTAGAATATTCAATTTGTAATCCACACTTCATTGTTTTAGGTCAAACATATTATTTACTCCAAACTAATAAATCATGGCAGTTGCACTATGGCAATGATTGAATATGAAGCATAATCCATGTATCCTAAATAATATGTAGCTTACAGAAATCGTATAATCAGAGTCACTTGATACCGTATTGTTTATTATTTATTATCTCTTTTCCTGCTTTATTGTGGTTTTTATTCAAAACTACACTTCTGGCGGCATGAAATACTGTGTTTAGAAAGCAATGACAAACTGAATCATCTACTACGGGTACTGGGCAGGGGCCGAGAATCGCGGGGAGCGCGGGAGCGCCGCTCACAGGCAGCTAAGGGATTTTGCAGGCAGTAAGCCTCCAAAAAAAGAACAAGAAGGAGAGAGGGAGAGGGAGAGAGAGAGAGAGAGAGAGAGAGAGAG
>JAUUEB010329224.1:0-11875 GCA_032362205.1 Clione limacina
AATATCGATCTCGTTAAAACTCGATCGATATTCATTCATCGATAGCTAACGTGTTTGCCATAAATAGGTTAGATAAAAAGTCAGCCAGACATTATTCACTATATATCATTTATTTAGCGCATTTACTTGCCTAGTGGCTAGCCAAATGCGCTTCACAATGTTATGTTACCCTGACAGGCACAATGGTTACCAACATGTACATACTTAAGCCACTTAAGCCACTTAAGCCACATAAATACTGGGGTGGAGAAAGGTCAAGTTACTACCTCATGAATTCAAAAACAGGACACGACAACAAGCAAAGATGAGGTGAACTAATAATAGTTTATCCCTGTCAAGGGTATCTGGTCGTTCTAAAACAGCAACGGTCAACAATAATAAAGCGACTTTTTAAAGTATTCAAATAGCAAGTAGTCCTGCCGACATAAACAATTCTCGATCCCAATATTATTAAACCATAGCATGCATACGCAATGAATGCATAATTATATCATGAGACATTTTCATCTTTTAAAGAAAAAAAACTATTGATTACCCGTTAGCCTACTTCACATTCAAGTACCTAAATAAAGACCATTACCGGTCTTTATACCGCTATTCGTCACTTTTTTGTGCTGGCTATCTGCTTAAGAATTATGCATGTTTCAAACTCGATTTAAACCCGTTTAAGTTTACTTTGTTATCTGTTTCCAAGCCTATGTGATTTACTCGAAATATTCATATGTGTGAAAATGTCTCGGCACCTCAGGGATTCGAACCCGTGCCCAACAGAACTTGAGACAAGCAAGCATACGAGTATACCACAGAGCCCTGTGTACACAAAAATGTCTATATCGAAATATTCATCTGTTTCAACGTGGTTTGCACACTTGTCCCTAGTTGTTTGAAAGTTGACGCTTTCTTGAAATTGTTTTTTAGATTTGATTATTTGTTCACCTGACTGTCTATTACCCGCCATGACCTTTATCGATCTCAAAACTGTATACCTCATTCTGATAAATCTCCGCAAAAAGCAAGTGGCTGAGAGCGGAAACTCTGGTACAGAAGAGACGGCACAATAGTGAATGCCCTTCAACACCACCTACGAAAAACAGGGTTAGGGTGGTCCCATTCTTTAGATGCTTATGACGTCTGTATTTGTTAGGTCGTCATTCAAGGGTACACTACTATCTACTCCGGAGTCATTACTGGAATTTGATGGTGACCTATTTTTCTGCTAATCGAAAAACGGCATTAGCTGTTTGCCCGCTTGATGTTATTTCCTTCATTACTCTTTTAGTGTGAAACTACATATTAAGAAGACAAAAAGTGACAATAATATTAACAGGTTAGTTTGAACTTGAAGATTCCTATTTTCCTACAATGTTTTTAACAAGTCAGCAAGAAGACGGAGGGAAAGACAGAGAGACAGATAGCCGAGGGGAATAGAGAACACACTCGTTCAATGGTTGCTTGTTGAGTGTCACATAATGAAAAGGACAATAATAAAACCGAATGTATCGAAATAAAATGAATGCCAGAAAGACAATAACAAACGCACGAAAACAATTAAAACAAAACAAGAAATAGGCCATCAATGTGAAAACGATTAAACGACCGTAAAGCTGAGCACTCCGAGCTTTAGGCAAGTTAATTGAACAAGAGGGAACATAATAGTCAAAATTAATCACAGTATTTGGAGCCAGGACAGCGAAAGACAAAATATCTATCACGAGTCAGCCTCGAAATGGCTTGTCAAATTCTTTACACTAACATATTTTCATACAAATCTTCCACATTACCGAAATATTATCTCTACCAGAAATCCATGAATAATGCAGCTTTCATTCAGACAAAAAGTAATCCAATTTCAAACAATCCTACAGATGTGTTTGCCCTTGGGTCACATTCAATTTAGCCGAGATGAGATGGTTGTCGTAGACTCAATAACATTTCATTTTCACATAATATCTCCACTCGGTCTGTGAAAAGTGAGTCAACTAAAACTGACATTATAAAAACATAGCTGTCAAGTTTCCATGATCAAAATAAGGTTAGCTCTATGTAAATACTATCAAAATCATTATCTAATACTGTCTTTTGTATAATCAAATTAAGGATCGAATCCGTTTTTAAGGAACACTTGGCAGCTGTGTATTCATTTCGTTGTTGTTAAGTATAGCAATAGTATGGAATTATATATAATTTTAAATTTTTAGCGATAACTGTTGAACTAAGGTTAAATGATATACCTTCATCACCACAATGCATTAGCATAAGGACTGATGAATTACATGTCTGTGGATGCCTCTTATCTTATTCTTACACATTGCATTAACGTAATTATTATATACTTTATTTAAAACAACTAATAACTATTGGCAGTTTATTAACAAATATACAAAACTCTGGGTGGAGTTAACAAATTTAGACAAGATGATACCTGTGAGAACATTGCTCACGTGCCGAAATTATAACTCAAGTAGGTTAAGCTGAATACTTTTGAAAATTGAAAATGCACAGAAAGAAACACACATACATGATTACAACGTGTTAAATTTACATAGTTGTATATTGTACAAAGGAGGGAGGGGTGTATGTTAAATCATTTTGTAATCAACACCTGCCAAACAGGTGCCAATGCCCTTGACATTTAAGAATATGAAAATAAATTTGTTTGGAAGACCTCAGACAGTGTTCAAAAAAAGAGCGGATGTTAGTCAGCGCTACGACTTTAAAGGTTTAGACATTTTTTTTTCTTCTCGTCAAAATTTCCTTCTTGTATGAAACAATTTTTGGATTTGTTTGATGATGGCATTTAAAAACTGATGTGAAAATGATACCAATCTAGAGCATTATTTTGTTCTGAGTAGAAACAATCTTCCACAAACTAATTTCATTACTACATTCTATAGGTATAAATATTTCCTTCCATTTCCAACTGCTTTAAATTGCCTTCCATATTTTCTTCTGGAGGCAAAGTTTATTTCCGGGAAGCGATGTCGATTCTTAATAAGAGTTCTGTCCTTGTATATAAAAAAACGAGGCTGACCCTTGAATGATATTTATTGTCTTTAAAAGCCTTCATCGGGAAAGATTTAAAGAATATTATCCTAAAGATGAAACCCGAGAGGGGACAAAGGGAACATCGGTGGAAACCAATAATCCAAAGAGGAAGTTTACAGTTGTAAAAAAAGCTTACCCCCCTTTTTGAATAATAGTGAACGAAACATGCTTTTCACTTTATCAGCTATTTAATGTTTTTTTGAGAATATAGAGAACATAGTTTTTAGATAGTCAATAGATAATAGCAATAGAAAATGAAAAATTGCAAAAAAATAATAAAGTAGGCCTACATTTCTTGTTCTTCATTACCAAAATGTGTTTTCGTATGAACACAATAGATATACTATTGTCCTTGTTCAAAGGGAGGTATATCTAAAAAAAAACATATCGTGGATTATCATCATGATATACGGGGTAATTACATAAGCCAAAAATCAAATTGACAAATCAAAACTTTATGATCAGGTGATTGGTGTTGGGAACAGTTAACCTCAATCTTGTTTATTTCTTTCAAAATCTCTGATCGGAAAGACAAGTAATTTGCATTCCGAGGTAATGACCTACTTACTTACATAATTCCTTTATACCTAAAATCCTTTATTTACAACATTCACTTGGCTTGGTTCATCTTCATAGTTTATACATACTTCAATTTATCTACTCTCTACCGGTGTCGTTAGTGACACTAAGGTATTGAACAGAGAGTTTAATATACCACAGGCAAAGGTAGATTTAATCTGCGGTATTTTTGCCAACTTTAGATTTTCAGGAAAATGTGATTTGGAATGGTTTATCAATGTTTTGGCCATGATCATGCTTAATCTGGCCATGGCCAAAAATTTATTCAAAGATTTACTATCTGAACACAGATATGATGAAAATATCAAGGACTGGAGATATATAGAAACGCGAGAAAGCTATGTAGAAATTACAGTTTTACGAATTGAAGAAAACACTCGAATACCAAGTCTATAAAACTATATCTGTCACGTTTCAACGTTTCAATACGGGCTGAAATAATATTTTGTCATATTTAAAGGGGCGTTACTAGCAAAATAAACTATTATTCCAATGCAGATCGAGTAAATAAAATAATTTTCCTTATATATCGTCTTCACTATTATCAAGAGGTGACAGGGTACGTCTTAACATAAAGTTGGAGTTAGAAAAATGGGAAATAATTATAAATGACATCTTCAAAAACTTTAGAAAAAGGCGGCGCCAACAGAACAAATAATCACAATCTGAATCTTTTATTATTCTTAGTTATATATTTGAACTCGTTGTTTCGTTGTATGACCTGAGAACAGTACCTTCTATGTTTCCTTACGCCACAACCTTAATAATCAAGATATTTTTATTCTGTTAACTGTATAATATACAAGAGATATTAATCATCAATTTTGCCAATTATTGTATCATTGCAAACATTAATAAAGAATTGGCAAGAGGGTGCGGGACTTTTGGCCACCCCTATATCTAAATATTATGTTCTGTTTATTATGTTACTATCATCATGATTATGCATTGTTGGCGAAGTTTAAGTGCCTACTAATAAACTAAGTGTTGTTAGTGTTATCATGAGGTATGAGTGGTGTAGTGATTTTATTATTGTTATTCTAAAACCATTTCTTTTTGTCTACCTGTAAACAGTTGATCCTACTCTTAACTGTTTAAAATATTTTCAAATATTTGTATGGTTAAAATTAAAACGACCATTTTAAAAGCTTGCCATTATTTTTATAAATGAGAAACGAGGAGTTTTGAGGCGGGGGGCGGTAGGTTAATGAAGGGTAAGCTAGTGACCACAAAAAATATTCCGTCAAATCAGCCGTATCTGCCCACCCTCCTCCCCCGCTGCTAAGGTCTACCGTACGCCTTTGTTAATAGGGTTTATCTTCTTTCCATAAAGACATATGTAGTTTGTGCGGAGAAATTATAAAATTGTATATATTTGGATGACTAGAGATATTGTATGATACGACCTCAGATAATCGAAGAATAGTAGGTTAGAGAAAATGGCCACGGCATGTGGATGTAACAAAAACACAAAATCATGCCAGAGGGAATTCCTAAGTGAACTTAGTTGTTTTGATTGTTTCATTGGCTGTATTTTTATTCATTCATACGCCTTACCCTTGTTATTGTATAGAACCCCTTTCATCTAGCGATAATATCCAATATCTTTAGTTTTTTTAACAAAATGCTTTTTGTATCCTTCTTTCTTTATTTATTTATGTCTTTCTTTCTGTCTTTCTGTCTTTATTTCTCTCTTTCTTTCTTCCTTACGCTTCTTTCTTCTATTTGAATACCTTGTTGGTTGGTTTCTTCCGTACGTTCGTGGTTGTTTTCATTCTCACCCTTTTTGTGTATATGTTCTTAATATCTGTTTTCCTTAAATAAACGTGCGCCATGTGCAAACCCTTAAGCCTATCAGCAAGTTATTATCCAGAAATAAATTTAATCATGATACAAAATATGGTCTAGCACTTAAATACGATCGGTGGAAAACACCTTGATGTAAATCTAAGTTAACAAACTTATATATATACAAGAATAGCTAATCGCGTTATGGGAGATAAAAACAACAACTTTGGGTTGCTTGAACCTGGTCTAACATTTTTAGCATGCGGTAATGATAATTATAATTCTTTAAACGCATGGCACTTGTGTTTGTGCACTGATAAAATAAACAAATTTAGATAAATGCTTTAGCATAAGTAAAGGCGTTGAATAATGTAGAAAGAATATCATCCGAAATTAAATGTATGTTATCCAACTTGTTTAGCCTTTGAACTGTATTGTGTATACGGTAGATAATATTATTTAGATTGAAGATCCTGAACATTTTCATGTCAGACTTTAAGTTCTGGTAAAACTCACCTTAACACTTTACTGGAATAAAATTCAAATAAAGGATAGATATATAAATCAAAATTAAAAATTAAAACAGTTCTTCGTTCTACTTGTATCAATATTTTCTTTATTCCTCATCTCAACTTATGAATAACCATAGTTTAACAGGCGTAAGTATTTTTCTCTCATACATTGCTGACCTAATTCTTTTTATTCTATTAGTCTATTCTTCACATTTTCATTATTATTACATGACCCCGTACCTCTCTTCTTTTATCTAATTTTACCTTGCTTTTATGTATAGTAACTTATAAGGTCAATATGACCTTTTGTCAATTGCTATGAAAGAATAGTCCTTTATTATTGTCCATTAAATCTCCATGTGAGTGTTTACGGTGGTGAGCGGACTCAACATGCCATAACGATTTGATACTGATACACACATTACTATTTGTACCTAGACTTGTTTTATTACTTATACTGTTGCTAATTTTATACTGGTGATTCATTATGTATGTATGTTTTAAGATGATTTTTACAATATTCAAGTGCAATATTAATGTCTTTTATAAGTCACATGTATGTAAAGCTGAAACATATTTCCATTTTTGGACAATAAAGTTTATCTTATCTTATCTTATCTATTCAATATTTAGTTATGTTCAACATTTTCTTATTATAGCAAATGTCAAGATTGTCGCTTATCATAGGATGGATTAGATTACTGTTTTATAATGCTTTTCATCCGGACTTTTGTTATTACATTTTCTTCACCATAACGGCGACTTTTTTAGCACCCGATATATGTGTGTTATTTATGTTTATAATTCAAAGGTTACCTAGAATATAGTTTAATTTTTCTTTAAAATGAAGTTTTCAGGAAATAATTCATGATATACGAGATTCTTTCTGATAACTGTGCAGGTTCAAATTGATATTCAGTTGTGTATTGTTTTCTTTTTATAATACATGAGCTTCAAAGTTCCGTTATTTAATGCAAATCCGTGTTTGGGTTATTGCTCCAAAATTTGCGTTATTAAGATTATTGGCCGAATCCACCGGAATAACGATTTTTAATACACACATTTTATAATGGAAAATATGAAAATAGCCTCAAATCAAAAACAAAATCGAGAGGAAAAAAGTAAGAACCAGAAGTCATGCCTTATAAACCAAGGCACATAAACAGTTGTCGGGAGGAGAGTCAGTGTTGATTCTTACTAATCTAAAAATAGTATTTTTATGATCTGAAGAAAGACAGTCCGTTTTTCCCCTCTTAGAATAATATTTCGTTATTAGAATATTAAATGTCGAAGATTAATGAATGAAAATAAAATGGGTAGTCATTTCAACAAGTGATATAAAGCATCAACAGTTATTATAACATGTTAAGAAACTAGTATATACTGATAAAACATATAACACTCTTTAGCATACATGTATGAATAAATATATCAAGGTATAAACAAAGTTTTAAATTAAATCAATTCATAAATAAATAAACAAAAACTTGATCACATGACTGTATTGTTTGACCAGCCTGAAAAGACACGGATCAGCAAATGAAATAATAACTTAAACGAATACATGAAAGAACCAACGATTTATCTAAAATGTCTATTTCAATTCAATCCTAAAATGTAAGGTACAGACCGCAAACATGTTTGTTTTTACTTATTGTATCATTTACGCATACGCGAAGCCATACGTTGTAAATACGGATGGTTTTCTAGAGACCCGAATGCCAAGAAAAGATAAGGCTTAGACAAACTCTCCATTATGCCAAGATCAAACAAATTATATATGAGTAAGACATCCAGAGACTGGATTATTTTGCGTGTTCTCAAGATAAACATTTGATTATATCTTCAAAATAAAAGCTATTTTTTGGGGAAGTCAACCAACTAAAGCAGAATAGATTGCACTTTAAGACGGAATGACTGGATGTCCATGATAAAGGTTGCTATGTGTGTGAAGCTGAAGTCATCAAGTTCATCAATGGCGTCTACAGGAAATAGAACAATATTTCGCCTAAAGCTAGCTTTGAAGGCGAGTTTTAATAAGATGAGATAGGGAGAAAATATTCCCCTGTGGAAGTTATCAAATCATGCTATTTATGTTTTTCGTTAATAGGGCGTATAGTAGCTCAAAGAACTCGTCTATTACGGATAAATGTCACGTACAGTACGAAAATATCCCGTTTTTCCGCCCAATACAAAATGTTTATCATAATCTCTATGATAGACTGAATAGGACCACATGTAGCCGTAGCAGCTCGGAAAGTAGACGTACAAGCCAGACACTTTTCATATTTCTGGGATTTTGAAATATCAACGAATATCAAAAATATTAAATGAAAATTGATCGACCCAGTAATAGGTAGGACACATAAAAAACATTACTATAGTTGTTCCAAATACAAATATGTCAAGAACTTGTCTCCTAAACGAATTGGAATTGATAGAGACCATTTTTATTTCATCATATTTACTTAACATGTTCCAAATGTCTATCAATATATAATATGCGTTAATAAAAACCTTGTACTATCTGTAACAGTAATATATTGTAAAATATCAAGTTATTGTCGTTGTCACTAAATTCAATAGAAGCACCTAAGCAGAGATGTTCTTCTAAATATAATTTTAAGTCATTTACATGATATGGAGAAAGCAACAAGGGTGAGAAATTATCGCCTTCTCGCAGCCCAATCATACAGTCATACAATCCTACAAGTTAACCACCATATGTCAGACTAGATCCATAACAAAGTTGAAAGAAATATAGAGAAACAGTTATCGAAAGATAAGTGTTTTGTTACTGGTGATATCCCAATATCGTCTGAAACGTGGGAAATAAAGTTTGACCCGATACGGCAAACATTAAAATCAACATATACCATATGATACTGTAGTCTGAGCAGATATAAGTTGTTTGAGGAAGGATGGCAGTAAAGAAATCAACATAAGAATTAAAGTACATCTTGATATTTCAATAGGTGTGAAAATGGGAATTGCACAAGAAAAACGGTTAGTAATCACTATGTTACCATGGAATCAGTTGTGGGTGAATTAAACTCGCTAGGCTATGATGAAAAACTTTACACTAATATAGTTCTACAAATTCAGCTTTGATTCATAGCTTGTACAACTGCTTCTGTCTTTAGGTGATATCTCATTTGAAAACAGCGGGACCGATAACACTATCTTTTCCAAAAGGAAGCATAAATTACCACCGAAATCCTAAACTGGCGCACCCAGATGTTCAATTAGTAACATTTCTGTATGCGTGAAATATATCTCTCATACTTAACTGTCTAGTCATGGACCACGATGAAGAACTTACAAAGATACATCAAATCCAGTATACGGCCGATGATAAGGAGGCTTTGAATATATATGTTTTACTCAAACCTCTAACGTTAGAGGAGTACTGAGCTCAGGCTTTAAAAGGGATAATGTGAAAGTTATACATTTGTGAGTTGAGGTGTATCTATTACAAACTTTGCTCATCGCATTATAAATTACAATGATGTCAAATTTGTCTATGATTTTTATAGTTCTTCTCAACATATCTATTGGTGTTGCAGAAGATATTATGGGCTTAGGGCTACAAACTAAAGTTTTAGAATTTAATTCAATAATTTAATTGAAGCGGGTGCATGGGTTGTACAAATGCATGACAAAACAGTCAAATAAGATATCGTGAAATACAAAAAAAGAAGGTTAAATACTTGCTATATTTAAAAAAAAATCCAATTTAAAAGACCAAATGTAATTTTTAAAGCGAAATAAATAATCATATACTTTTATACATTTGATATCTTGAATTCAACTACCTCCATCTACCTAGCCTTGCTCTAACTCAGGACGGCATGGCTGATGGTATGTACCCTGAGAAATGAAGATACCCCTCAACCCTCCATACCTAGTGAACTATTGTAGCAGACTTGAGTGAGGTCTTCAAGCAAGGACTCCATTTGGCAAACAATCAAAGGATATGTAGAGAAGAGTGCACCACAAGACAGTGATAGCAACAAGCAGGGATCCAGAGATAGGTAAGGTATACCCCACGCATGCAGCACATGCCAAGCTCCCGCCTTTAATGCAGGTTGAACCCAAGATAATAAGATGTGAATAAGATAGAGACTACCGACATCTGGAGCCAGAAAGAAGGGTACTCGATACCTTGCGCAGACAGATAAAACTGAAAGTGATGTACCTACAAAAGGGAAGGTCTGAGGATAGATCGAGCTTAATCGAATTCCTCTGGCAGAAAAAAACCACTTAGATTAAAGTTAAGCCTTTAAAGAGATTCAACCGATCTAAAGAAAAGTTTCGCTACGAAAAGATTTATTTGCCTTAGAGAAAGGTAAAATGAGTACCACTAGGAGGTGAAACAACATATCTCATATATTTGGGTCTCTTCACGATAAGAAGGGGAGGAGAAAGAGGTAAGACTGTACATACAATCTTTCAGTATCTTACATGCTACCCCCCCCCCCATTTTTCCATGTGTCTGAACATATTTTGACAACAAGTTTGTCCCCAAACAGTGAACAGTAAACAGTGAAGTTTATTAGCCCCAGTAAATGATTACATAGGAGCAAGCTTAACCAAAACAATAGTATGATAGCTGTACATTGTTAACAATAAACAAATAAACGTGGAAATTAATCAATTATAAAAGAGAAAAGGAAAAACAATGAGGAAAAACAAAAAAATACATACAAGGGAACGTCTGAATGATAACATTGGCAATGTTTTCAAACTCTGAATAATACTTACATGCTAGCAAGAGTCAGCCAGATTTGTTTGTGGTGCAAGTATATAACCCTATACAAACAATCAATATGTAATTATATTACATTACACATAATTGAACAAGATGCATTTCTGTACCCAACATTGCGTCTTCAGATTTATTTTTTTTCAGGGAAGATGTCGTTCAGGGTTTTATTAAGTGTCAGACTTAAAACGATTAAGGTGATGAAAAAGACAGTTAAACTCATGTGTATGAATAAGGTCGCTCTAAACACCGAAGTGTGGAGTGCAAAAAAAGTTGTCAAGATGAACGAAACTTTATTAATTATAAGTTTTACATACCTGTTGATGGAAGCAAGGCATGGAAAGGCACTGGAGTTACCCGACGGAAAGAAATACCGCCTGTTTGACTATTGCTAACATTGACAGATTACGGATGTTTGACAAGCTACGCCAAAATAAATTTATTTCTAAGCCCCACAACACATAACACAATTTGCAGTAAACAGCCTGAAAATTGGTTAATGACAATCTAAAAATAGTATATTAACGACATTTTGGGGAGTTTCTTAATGGATTGATTACCATTTAGAATGTATTGATCATACTTAAACTGTGTTCTATACAACAAACGATGAATGAAGTCGACTAATGAAGTCCTCTAAAATAGGTTACGGCACGCTCTGAATTTGAACACCATATCCGATTAATTCATGTATGATAGATATATTTTAGTCTAATGACAATTTGACTGTCAGCAAAAAAGGGGCTTTGGAGTCAGTGGAATGAGACTACAACACAACATAAGGTATCCGCTACTTTGTTGGTTTTACCGTTATACTTGGACGGAAAATGAGAACGTCTCCTTTTTACGTCTCATGAAAGGATACATTTGTGATAACATCTACACTTTAATGTTATATACAACATGGGTATTATTAAGTTATTATGGAATAATACAGGCTGATTTTTTAAACACAAGGTTGAAAAACAAAAACAATTTGATCATAATCATTACTTGATATTTGTTTAGATAACTAATATATCCTTGAGAATGTCTTCCTGCTAATGTTACACATTGTAGAGTTTCTAAATTTCTTATATCGGGTGATCGAAAAAAAAGTAACCGGAATTATTGGTATGTTGCAACTAGAGAGATAATCTTTCGTACACAGATAATTTATGATGTCTTCTTTTTATCATATGCAATT
>JAUUEB010329446.1:0-12653 GCA_032362205.1 Clione limacina
TGTCATTCCCTAGTAACGAAGAGAGGTGCTCAACAAGGAATGGGTTCCCATCGGAAGCTGTGCTTTGCTCCTCCCCCTGTACGTAGGTGCTTAAATTTGATTTTACGTTTATGTGCAATGACGTCAACACGACTTCTAATGTTTTTGACGACATTTCGCCTTCTTTTCAAATAACTCTCTTCTAGAGTTCAGATTTCATTTTTTGATATAATTAAAGATGCACCAATGGAAGATTCCTGAATATATCCAAGTACAGGTATGTCGTCTTATCGTTGGCTGGCTCGTTGCTGTGGTCACATTCACAACAAACAAGTTTTGCCGTTATGTCGTGGCTGTCGTTTCAAATATTATAGTCTTTCGTGCCAAATTGTTGATAGCTGTTGACAGAAAAAAAGATGTATTTTAGTATAGATACAACAATCAGAGATACACTTAGACTATTTTGAAAGTATGATTACTATGGACCAATTATCTACAGTAAACATAACTATAGAAAATTGTTGTAATTCCATCACGGGGCACATAGTTTTAAATAATTTGAATCTAATCAATTCCATTTAATACTATCGCTTAAGATAATCTTTAAGTCCATGTAATAAACATATTGCCAACTAAAATCTCATGCTTGAAAAAATGGATTATATTCGTCTACAAAATAAATTAGAATGGATAAATAACGATTAAAATGTCTTACTTTGAAACAACAAAATTAATGTTATGCACAAAGCCAAGTCGCAATATGTGAAGACTCGTGATAAATATATTCATTCAAGCTGTAAATGTGTTAACTATTAAATGTTCACACAAAAGATTATGATGTGTTTGAAACAACATTCGTTTTTGTTGTAAATCTAGTAAACTTATTAAATACTAACATATGCTTTGAGTTACATCATGTCGAACCCTACCGGAAGTATTAAACTGATTCTCCATTGTAAGCCCTAAGAAAACTTACCTCTATGTCATTTAAGCTTATTCTATTGTGTCTACGATGAACTTATCCCATTTGACGTTGTAATTGTCAATGAGAGAAATATCCGGGGTTTTATAGACAAAGGAACGCCTCAATTGTCCTACATACGGCTCACGCCACAGCGGCTCGGTACTGTCACTCACTCGCTGTTCGCGCGGTCGCTTTGTGACCACGCGAGTTTGTGGTGTCGGTTTTGTCCACTCACATGTTGAAATCAATTGCGTTGACAAATTATGTAGCTTAAAGATTTACTTTTTTAATATGTCACCCACACACTCTCACATAACCAATCTTAGGTTTTCTGACCTCAAGCTTTGTTTCAACAATAATTAAACGTTACATGTTTTTTTGGGCGGAAACAGCTAAGACAAGACAATCGTCATTAATATTTACTAAAACCATTATAACAAGACAAGATCGTCATCACAAACAGCAACATGAATCCGAAAAATCATTCACAGAAACACCATAAATATCAGTAGTCACATCTACAAAACGTCAAAAAAAGTATCACCAGAAACGACTTGAAAAACATTACTATCCGACGATATGATGAACTGCAAAATTAAGATGAAAACTAAACTATCAACGTTTTTAGATGTAATAGTGTAGTTACACTAGCATTGTTACCAGGCTTTACAAAGGAGTACACCCTCAAGGACAATCATCGCCCAAACGAATGCTTTGTGAACATAAGGAAACAAAACATTGTTTGGCGTGCCATCCGTATAACCACGGGTAACTAGTAACTACTTACTTGTCATTAAAATGGAAGTTTTTACAAAAAGAAGGAAAGATAAGCCAAATTTGCTGGTTCTTCCTAAAAAAAATTGTAACAGCCCGATAGAATAGAAAAAAAAGAAATTCGTCGTATAAATATGATGGAGTGGAATTCAGCTCAATTCCGTAAGTGCGTTTTCAACTCAGCATACTAGCTTTGTAAATGAGAAAAAATAGCGCTTTTCAAAACAAAATCGATTAAATACTTAGTAACACACTAAGACATAAATTAAAAATCAGAGAATGAACCAATTAACATGAACAATGTAACTGCACGTCCTACACCAAAATATAATTTGTGTCATTTGTCAACTTTCAAATGTCGCTGGCATGACAGTGCTCTATATAACATTATAAAATCTAACCTTGTATATTTTCGTTCAAAAGACAGATATGATGGATTCACCAAACGATGTGATGGTCATTGGTCACCTGACTCGTGTAGGATGTCTTGTTAGCTACTACTCACTCACAAAATACTGTTTTATACCAAATATAGCAACTTGAAACGTCATTCAACATATGCATTCAGAAATGTTTGATTCAATTTTGCAATCAAAATTGGGTGTCGAAAAATAACAAAAAGACATACCAGCTTACATGTTCGTAAATATGGGTAATTCCTTAGACTTTTAGAAATAAGTATTTAAGTGGCTTTGACTAGCATTAAAATATTCGTGTGAAGGCTTGTCGACCAAGCACCAGGCTTACAGTATCTCGGTAAAATAAATCTTGTATCATTTGTGTCATCATCACCACCAGTGCCAGCCACCCCTACAGGGCATAGGACACCAACAAAAATGGATAGGCCACTTGTGTACATGTCAAACAAGGCTCTCCTACATGTCCCTCTTGGCCTGTCTCAAACTCTAGCTTATTGGGGAGCCCACTGGACTGTGTTGACGTAACTAGTGTGTTACCAATCCACCGCAAGCATCGACTCTGATTCCGGCAAAAACGCCGACTCCCGATTCCACATGCTTTCAACATTGTTCTAGTCAGGCATTGGAAAATAAAAAAGAAATCACAATGTATCACTGGTGTGTATATTAACTTCTATTGAAACTAATATATTTTGTGAATCAATGATGTAAAGATTTAAGTCGCAAGTATGCCACTGTTAAACAGTTGTCTCTTCTCTCGACTCGGTGTAAGACCCCGACTCCAGGTTTGGAAACTAGCTTCCGACTCTTAGAAACCTCCAAAATGTACACGATTTCCCAATTTACTAGGTGTGATATCCTCCATATTTTCCTTATTTAGGTGTTCTTATTAACCAAAGTCCTATAATATGTATGTTCAGCATGATGAAACAAAAAAATATTTAAATTGGTTAAAGCAAAAAAATAATACAATGAAAATTCTAAAAATGGCTTTATGGCTATTCATGTTTTTGTCTATTATGATAAACATCTATATTGAGTTTCTTCTGCCAATCGCCTTATTTGAAACGCCATAAATAACTATTTACACAATTGTCAAAACAATTATTCGAAACAAGAATAATTTCATGTTGTTCGTTTTGTTCTAAATTTATTAATTAGGAGTTTGAACTATTCGCACGGCTCGCTATTCTATAATGATGTTTATCATAAATCACATTGATTAAGCTCATCATTTAACGGTTTTTCTTCACCCTTGTAAGAAAATGTATACTGTAAATTAGATTTCACCACAGACTTATCTTTCGTGAATTTCAACCAAATCAAAAAAAATGATTCGCTTCTCATCCTAATGATCTAAAAGTAGAAGTTTTATTATTGGCACAAAAAATATCACAGGCTAAGGAGCCACTTTATAATAGCCATCCTCGTCATTTCCCAGTGCATCCATTTTTAGTACTGACAAAATGTGCAACAGGCTATCAGCTTAGTTTGTCACTAATTTAACAAAAAAAACATGGATACCTTGGTAATATTTCGTGATGGAATTATGTTAGCAAATTGCCCTTTCTCACGCGATAAAACAAGAAAAAAGCGGTATTGAACCAATGAAAGCGGACCGGACAGATTCATATCAAACGTAGTCAGCACCTTTGATAACATTAGTTAACGAGGTGGCCAGCATGTTTGTAGTCGCATTGCAGGTGCATAGGAGTTTTTGTTACGCAAAGAATATAAGACGGACAAAGAGACACCCACATTACCAATCCTATTAACAAGGGTATAAAACGGACAATAAAGCATACACAAAAGTGCTGGGTACTGTGTGTCAGACTTGGCGACTAAAATCATGTATCCTCTGCGCATATTCTAGTAAAGAAATAAGCTTAAACAATTAGTTCGTATCTAAATGCTTCATAAAAAGATACGCTTCATGTGGAACTTTGCTTACCTTTGAATATGCATCTGCTATTTGCCGTTTCAACGTTAAAGACAATTTAAAGGTTGTAAGTCTGAGTCAACGAATATGGTCACTACCTGTGCTACACCCGTGAAAGTAATTTTACCATGCTATGTGAAAACCAGTGGTCAAGTAAGTCAGATTAAGTATCAAACGCACCGATCAAGTTAATACAGCAAACGAATCGTTCGATATAGCCTTGCTTTTAAGGCAGTATCAAGCACTCAGACGCCCAGACCGATATCTCGTTGATTTCATTTTTTTGCAAAGAGGCTACAAGAGCAAGTCAGACAAATCAACATCCCCACAAACACTATATATAGATTTTAACTTTTTAGGAACAAACACGTGTTTCTCTTAAAGAGCTTTGTAAATGAAAAAAAATATTGTCTTATTTGCTTCTGCTATAAATAGATTCAGTACAAATAGAAATTCGATACTTTAAGTAGCCGACTTCATGTTACATAGTTTTCGATAAATGCCAGAAAAAGTTTATATGTCATTAAATCATTGTTATCCTAGTCTTGAAAACTAGCGAACAGAAAGGGGATCTAGGTTCTTCTGATTTGCGCCACACTATTCCTCTTTTGCGCGCCAACCTTGACAGCGTCGATAGTAAAAACGCGTTTTCAATTCGTGACACCACATGCAATTTACAAATTTGGCGAACGAGTTTTAAAAATATATTGACATTTCTTTAAAATTATCTAAATTGAATGACAACGATCAGTTTGGCTAATGTTGATGCGCTGATTTAAAAAATTATATTCACTTTGGAATTAACCTTGCATTGAGATGAATTATGTATCAAATTCGCAAAGCCAGCAACGCAAGTTGTCACGACGAGAGACGTTGTTTCGTTCACATTCCCAAGGTCATGTCGTACAGAGGAGATCACTAATGGTCGATCATTTCAATTGTTATTTAAGTGTTGCAGTTTGCGAAATACTGTGTTGATTTTTCTCATTGTGTCAAAAGACATCTTTCGTTAAGTATTTTTTGACTTCTGTGTAACGCTTTCTTCTTTTCCCAATTTCCCCTCCCTGGTCCCACCGAATATCATGACCAAAAAACAGTCAGAACTGGCAGACTAACATGATTTAGCAAGATTGATCACAGTTGTTAACATTTGTTAATGTATACCACTTCAGTCTTTACTTTATAAACTTCTTTTGGTATAAATTGTGACGCTTATTCTGTCGCTTATGAATGTGTGTGATTGTTATGATACTATGCAAGGAGAGTGAACAAAGCGACCAAAACGACACATTGAGGGAGTGCAGCTACCGAAACTATAATTCTTAAAAATTACAAAAGCAGTGATACCGTCTTAAAGACTGGCACAGAAGGAGTTTTAGACTGGTCGGTCCGTTGTTAAAATACTTAGCCTTTTGTACAGGCTCGTAGATAGGAATTTGAAAATGGATGGTAAGCATGAATCTGTGTCAAATTTAAAATACGTAAAATATTTTGTAAATTTAGCATTTTGGAATCAAGTGGAGAACGGCATTCCCCATGGATCCCTGGCTACGCGCCTGCTTTTGTAGAAAGAACATAAACGCTTTATCTAACATCGAATTGGTAGGAGTACGAACATTACATATTTAGTTGACTGTCACACAACACATACTTGAATGTACAACTTACACATAGAAAAGGGATGTTACTCACGATATCCTGTGGTAAATCAAGAGTGACAACTTTTTCTTTTGTTCTATCAGATGTCTTGCAACACGTTGTTGGATGATTGTGGCGTACAAGCAGTTAATTATTACGTTATAGTATGCCACTCTACGACATAATAATATGCTTTAATCAAAACAAGTAAATTACGTCCAAAAATAGGTACTCATGGTATCTCTAGAGTGAAATGTTTCTGGTTTTTTTTCATATCAGATGTATTTGCATAAGTTCTTCGAGCACTTTTGCGTGAGAGTAGTTAGGTATAAAGATAGATTAGGCAAAATGCCAATCTACAACATAATAAAAGGTTTTCTTCAACACGTTTACATCGAAAATAATTATACGTTAGTGATATTTTACTCTCTTTTTATCAATTAACATCGTCTTTTGTTCTCACAGCGTGCTATCGACCAGTTCTTATAAAACAGTGAATATGGTGGGCGTAAGACATATTTAACTTTTTTCTCATCCCTTGCCGTTAATAACGATGCGGTGACACGTTTAATTGATTACACATATATTAAATACACTATTTTCATTTTAAATAGCGACGTTATCAACTCTTGTCATTTCGTTTTTTTCCGTTCATCATTTCGAAAATTAGATTTTGTTAGATATATTGCAAATGCGAAAGAAACAATTATATAATGAATAAGCGAAATAACGTAAAAAGTGATGATGATGATACAACGTGATTTAACAACTAGAATATGCTTTATTTTTCTTCGATGTTTTCTTTAATGAATCTTGAATAGTCAAACAAAGTAGTTTACATTCCTAATAACTTAAACTAAAAAAAATGTTAATTTACATACCAGTTAATTTCCATGTTGATGACAATTGGAGAGAGCTCCTACGTGGACATACCTTTCATGAACAAATAACAGAATATTATATCACTACGCTTTAATTCACCCAACCTGAATTTAATTCATAAGTTGTGTGTTAGCATTCTTAACTAGAAGTACTCATCAGACAAAAGTAACAAAGAACATATAACAAGCAACTCAAGGGCCATAATTCTGTCAAAATATTTTTCAAAAAGTTGAGAAAGTTATTCTTTGAAGCTCCCTCGAAGAGTATGTGCACAATGCTTCAGGGTCCTACTCCCAACGATGCGCCCACTGTGTAAATAACGTACATAGAAATCATAAAAGGGACATAACTCTGTCAAAAAGTTTTTTTAAACAACAATTAGATAACAGCTTTTAGGGACCTACGAATTACGCTTCTGTGTAAGATTTCAGATTTCTATCTTTGATGATGGGACCATAGCCTGTTTGTAAAAAATTAACAAAAACATATATCAAAATATCAAAGGGCCCATTACTCTGTTTTTAAATGGAGTATTCAAAAGATTGTGAAAGTTGATTGTAGATAGTTACTATAAGAGCCCATGTGCAAGATTTCAGATGTGTTTACAGTGTGTTTTGCCGAATTAACAGAGAACAATCAGCAAACAACTCAAAAAGAGCAATAACTGCGTACATTTTCACAAATATATCTGGATTTAAATAGCAGAAATTGTATACTCCTTTTCTGTCATACTTTAAAAAATAAAAGCGATCCGAGAAAAAATACTCAAGCTCTCACGTAAACAGAAAGGCACACAGACACACAGATACGAAGAAAATATACCACTACACAATATAATTGTAATCATAAAAAACAAATACAATTACGTACCTTGGCGGTGGGAAAATGTTTTCTACTGAGTTAAGTCTTATCGAATGAACACATTTTGTTGTTTAAGTTTTCAAATCGATAAATGTCTATACATCTCATGATCTTCGCAATCGCACAACAATAATACTATGCCAATTATTGTTCAACTAAATCCTGGATCATGATCTTCCGCATACTCAAAAAGCTTAACAGTTGCCTTAGGTTACTAGGCCATTGCCCCCAAACGTTGTATAGCATTGGTAAAGTATTCTCGAATTTAGAGAAATCACAGTTCATTTGTAGAATACTGCCTTGAGTCACTTATATTTGTCTGTCTGTCATGGTCTTCATTTAACGTTTTCCAAAAATTGCCTAATCTGCAAAACGTCTCACTATCTTTTCATTTTGATCAGGTTCATAGCTTGTAGAATTTCACGTCATTTGCTTTGCTACATACTCAGGCGCGTAACCTGGATTTTGAAATGGGGAGGGGACAATCTCGGATATTATGAAAGCAATGGCCACGAAATGGCTGAGATGTTTGAGATTGGTTAAAAATTATGCAAATTTAGAGCATATTATCCAATTTACGACATTTTTCAGATTAGTTAAAAAGTGTGCAAATCTATAGCATTTTGGATCTCAAATGAGGGGAGGGACATTCCCCCATGTTCCCCCTTGCTACGCGCCTGAAAATACTGCTTCATTTCAAAAGTGATATCGTTAAATCAAGTGTGTTAAATATACTCGTTAGAGAAGTTCTGATTTTGGAAAATAATCACACAAAATACCGCTACTTTATCAGACGTTAAATTTGCGTGAGCAAATGTCTTTAATTTTTTTCCTTGTGACCCGTGCTTGAATGTAGGACAAAACTGTTTCCAGAACATACTTTATATAATCATTGGTTCAGCAAAAAAGCAGTAATTACCAAAAATAATCATTACAGGATGCTGACAAATTGTAATATTTTTATCATTTAAAATGTCTACTTCAGTGGTTAGCTAAGCTAACATTTATATTGTTAATACTTTGTGATTTGTAAAGATAAATTCCCCTTATATGTAGGACACAACAATTTCTACATATATCTTGTATAATTATTGATCCAAATAAATTGTATTACAAAAACAATTCATCAGATTATCGAACACCTTGTTGAATCAATATCTTTTGCTCAATGAATGAGGAGAAAAGTCTTGCAAATATGATCATTTGTATCATCGACTTTCTAAAGAGCGTGAACTTTGAAAAAGGGTGCGCACATTTATTACTTTGAACTGTACGTTTGTTAAATTTCTTATTGTCCTATCATACCACCTCTGGTCAGCCAAATTTTGAAAAAGAACCTGTATAAATAACATAGAGATAAATTCCGAAAGATAAAGATTGCGCTTTTGAAAACATATCAACATAGTACATAGAAACATACTAATGAATTGATACAAATCTGAACATGTACAAATTTCATGAAAAACTTAACTGCACGCACTACACAAAAATATGGTTTGTGTCAATTAAGTCACATTTTAAATGTCGTTTGCAATGACAAGTCTCTATATAGCAACATCAAACCAAACATAGTATGTCAAGGTCTCAAAGACGTCGTATATGGTGAAGACACCAAAATAGTCAATGGTCAACTGACTCGTACAGGTCTGCCGTACACATGCAAAACGCATTACTGCGTAAATCAGTGTTTTAAAAAAATCAACTTTTTCCTTTTCATACTTTATCTCGTTTGCTTTTATAGATATTACAGATCGAGTTTTGAAAGTAGCTTTGAGAATAATATAATTGTTGTTAGTACGATACTTTATGAATTAAGTAAGTTAAATGGATTAAGGTGTTTAGCTCTGGTAAAATCTCTGACCATTCACCATTACGTGTTTTTTATAACGCATTGCCTCTTAAACGTACAATGGTAAAATACATCTTTAATGTTTATTATTTACTGAAAAACGCATATTTTCTATAACTTGGCACGGATTCAAAAATGCGTTTTCCCATTGTATCCCGTGGTAATGATGCTTTAATAACGCATTTTTCTTCCAGAGTACAATGGTAAACACATTCCGTGTCATATAAATACGTGTTATCGTTGTACCTTCTGCTTAAAATGCGTTTTTAAAGCTTTGAAAAACTCGTTCGTATAACGGCAAATCATAGATCGTAAACAGCTCATTGTGATTTACGGTAGCGCATGTTAATAATGTGATTAGAACATTGATATCTCTCTTTTATATGAATAGCAATATGACGATTAATTATAGTAGTCCCTTTATTTTCCAATACTACAATGAAAGTAACTCATGTCGACAAAGACTAAACAACATCAAAATTATATGTATCGAAAAGTAAATTCATTTTAGAGAAATGGGACAAAGTTAAGAGTTATTTTAATTAAAAAGAACAAAACTAACCCAGCTGGGTTGGACTTTTAGAAATTATTATTTGAGTAGCATTAACATATTTTTGTTTACAACAACTTGTCGAGATAGCACCCGTTTACTGTAACTCGGTAAAAGACAAGTTTGTCATTTGTGTCACCATATTTCGTATTGCCAGCTATCCCTGACAGGATCACGAACACATATCTAATATGCCATGTCCTCTGTCAATAATCTCCTGCATATCCCCTTGCCCTCTCCCGAACTTTAAAAGCACAATGGAAGCACTGACTCCGTTGTGAGACCCCGACTTCAGTTCAGGTTTGGAAACCGACGCTTAAAAACCTACGATGTGTCGATTGAGCCGTAAAGATGTTGACAAGATTTCCCGTTAATATCCTTTTTTAGGTGTCTCATTAAGAGAAAGTTTAGGTGTATGGTAAGTCTGGTAAAACAAAATAATCTTTGACTCAGGAATAGAAAGAAACATGATAATAAATTGATAATTGGCTTAATGAAATGCTAAAGCATTAATAATATTAAATAACGATAATCATCTATAATTATTGATTACAGTAAATCACCTTATTTTAAGCCATAAATAACTCTTTTCAAAAACGTCACATTACTTAATTCAAGACAAGACTATGTTCCTGTTATTTGTTTTTTTCTAAGCATATTAACAATCTAACTAGGAGAAAGCGATGGTACACAGATTATCTCTCCCTACCCCTTGATGGTGGTTTTCTCTTTGGTCGTGTAATAAAATGTAAATGTTTGCATATCCTTTTTATTCGCGAGCACTGTTTGTGAATAAATGATATAAGCTTTCACGGTAAAAGTCCCATCAAAAGCATAAAAAATTATCCGCGTCTCATCTTAAGCAGAAGTTACATAATTGACATGCAAAGTATTCACAGTCTAAGGTGACAATTTATCACACTAGATGATTGTTCTCGTTATCAATTGTCATTTATCCCGCGATCATTTTGTCCCTGATGTCAAAAAGTCCCAATGATTTGCAGCTTGTAATGTTACGAATAAGGAAATTCAGATACTTTGGTTATATTTTGTGATATTCGCAAATTGCCTCTTTTCACACGATAATAACAAGAAACTAGAGTGCCCTGTATGTTGTATTTTCCTCAGACCCAAACTATGATTCAGACCCCTCACATTGCGATCCCAAAATCAAAAGCGGATCAATATAGATAACAATTGTCTTTGTGTTTGTTGTGAATAGTTTGATTCACTCACAACACATGCTTATACGATATATCCATCTCAAATTAACTCATAGGATCAGGGACCAGCTGGTCTAAAAATAGCAGCAAATAGGTTGTATTGGCCGGTTTTCAACTGTTACCTTCTTAAAACCCAATCCGGATTATTCAATTCCAGATCTTTACGTATCCAGGTAAGTGATGTGATAATTATCTAAAAATAAAATCGAGAACAGCAATCTATCAGTATGGGCCTTCGTATTTACCAGGATGTTATTAGATTTTAGAAACATTTTTCTTGCTAATTGGGTTCATCTATCACATATGATTACGGCTGCCAGCTCTGTGTTCCTGTGGTTTATTTGGGTTAACAAGGGCTACATAGTCTTATGTTGGTTCAGTCACATTGGTATAACACGACTGGAGAATCGTTGATGATCTACACATTATATGTATTTTTTTTTATTTACAGTATGTCATAAACATATGATGTTTATTATCCAAAATTACAGATACCTTGAAATTGTCATATAGTTGTTATGCCAAATATGAACACAATCATATCGGGACACAACATGAAAGTGACGAAAAACAAACAAGATATAGAAAAATGCAACTACAGAGATAAGAAATCATGCCCATTGGATTACAACTGCCTCGCTAGGTCTGTTATATAAAATTCACCATCACCACCAAAGACCGAAACAAAAAGGAGTAAATAGGGAATACAGGAAACTCTTTCAAAGAAAGATATATTGCTCATAAAGTTCCATCAAAGATGAAAGAAAACAGCACTCCACTAAACTATCCGACTAATTTTGTTGAGTAAAAGAACTAGAACCTAAGATCAAATTGGAAATCTTGAGACAATTACAACCTTATCAGCCCTCAACTAGAAAATGCCAGATTTGCGATCAAGAAAAGTTAGAAATCCTAAGAAACAAAAGCGCCATATCAGTCAACTACAGAAATGAATTAACTAATAAATGTTCACATGCGAGAGCAGCCAAACTCAACGCCGTGAAAACCACACAACAAGAAAACATTCGACCCCTGAATTGACAAGAAGAAGTAATTTAGCCCAGCCGGAAAAAAAACAAGATGCGTCACTTTGAGGAAGCTGATGATCGGTTCAAGACCGTGAAAAAATCTTTCCTTCCTGAGGTCGTATGATAGGAGTTGTCTATTGATAGGAGATTGTCTATTGATAAAAATAACGTACAGTTCACAGTAAAAAAATGTGCGCATCCCTCTTTCAAAGTTCATTTTTATGAGTAAGTAGATTTAACAAATTAGGTTATTTGCACAACTTTTTTCCTCATTCATAGATCAAAAGATGTTGTTAATGAGATCGTTTTTCAAATATTACTGTTTAAGTTGGTATCAATACTAATATCTTTCATGTTATAATAATATATAAAATCTCATACACGTAAAGGTAGGGTGTATTACCACAAACCAGAATTTGACGTCATTCTCGAGAGACAAATTAAGCTTTGCGATTTGATTCCGTTCATTGTGACGTAACACCTTTGTTGCGCACTTTGTACGGAATTATATGGACAAAGTTCCGCCCCGGAACTACCAAAGGAATTA
>JAUUEB010329557.1:0-12652 GCA_032362205.1 Clione limacina
AAAAGCAGGAGGAGAAAACGCAACAACGATGGCTAAACGCAGGACGGGAAAACCCAACGACGACGGCTTAATTTTTAATCTTCAAGAACGCAGAAATTAGGCTTTAAATCAAACAATAAATATCGCTACACGATCCACAACACATGAAACTATAAACAAAGGTATCACTTGTCAATCTATAGCTTGCTAGAAAAAACGTGTATAGACCCACCGTTTTTAACTGTTCTAGCTCCATTATAATAAGATGTTGCATAGAAGCAGTGTTGTGGTCGAGTAGAGTAGTACACTACTCGAGTAGTACTCAAGTAGTTTTTTCGCTACCTTTACTCTTCTCGAGAAATTGTAGAATTTGTTGAGTATTATTCTACTCGAGTTGTCTGTCCACATTACTCCAAGACTACTCTACTTAGATATTTTTCGAGTAGCTACTCTACCCTACTCGAGATTGTCTTAGATTGAATCTTAGAAATTTTGCGGGTTTTACGATCATACTATGGTGGAGAACCTGGCATAATTACCGATTTTGTCCTAGCATACTGAGCTAATACAAGTCCTATTTGTATAAGAAATTAAGCCCTTACAAAACAAAAGGGAAATATACCGGACGGGGTGAAACTGGCGGGACAATACGCGGAGACTTCTGTTATACATGTGAAAGTGACATTTAACGACACATTGTGTCAGTTAAAATACGAAAACAATGCAGCCTTATTATTTAAAAACTTTTTTTGTCTATATATGTATGTAATGCAGCATTTAATACGTTAGCGTATACAAGCGTGCTGGTTTGAGAAGATCTTAATGCCATTAAGAGTACCAGATTGAAAGGAAAAAAACACTGCACACATGTCATTATAAATTTTCACTCTGAATGACTCTTTTAATTTCTTCTGCGAGACCAAGGCTATGATTTCTTTGGGCTAATCTAAGTCTTTTAAGAAAAAAAATGAATGATTGTGAGTTGTTTGATTATGCCATCTCTTGAACTAAACATACATTCTGAAAATTTGTTGTCAATTGGTCCTTTACAACATGTATTCATTATGTAAAAATGTTAGTTAACTGTCTTAATAGTTGTGTGAGTGCTCATGTGTTGTGGATCGTGTAGCGATATTTATCGTTTAAAGCCTAATTTCTGCGTTCTTGAAGATTAAAAATTAAGCCGTCCTGCGTTTAGCCATCGTTGTTGCGTTTTCCCCTCCTGCTTTTAGCCGTCGTTGTTGCGTTTTCCGTTCCGGCGTTTTTGTTTAAATTGTTTTATGTAAATGAAATATTAAATAACACTCTTACCCTCTGTCCTAATTGGCAAATCTATCTTACACGTTCGGAGAACGAGACATCTACTAGTTATATTAAAGCAACGTGTTCTCTCGTTCACTTGTCATGTTAGCGTGAAGTCCAAATATCGTATTGGAAATCAATCTGGGTACGCATGTCCATTGAAACACGACATTTTACTCGTCCACACAATTATATATCATGACTATTGTTCAATACGTTTTTGTGTTTTTTATTGGGTATATTCGTCGGCCATATCACAAAATATGGTCATTAATAAAACTAGAAACGTGAGAACTCAGATAGTATACAAACCCGATACTATTTGCAATTAAAAATGTCCTTCATATTTCAGCATTGCTTATTTAATAAAACGTTATCAAGATGTATAAAGAAAAACATTGAGAACATTCCATTTCATCTTGGATTGCAATCAATAATACGTTTTATAGGATTCAGGAAAAGAGTGTGCACAATTGCGTGCACCGCACAATCTTGCACACTCTTTTCCTGAATCCGTGCGGTGCGCGGAGTTTCTTAAGACATACAAAAGCTTCCCGCCCGGCGGAAAGAGCGCAATCGGACGCGTTCATTAAAATGTTGCATCAGTGTTGAACGCGGGATAAGAACTCATTTGTATCCTTATTTAATATTTTTACCTACTCTGATAAAAGTGTAAGACTATTTGTTTTAAATGAATACTTAAGCATAAAAAAAACGTTCTGTCTTCCTCATTTGTAATACATCTTTGTAATTTCCTGAGAGATACTATGATGTCTTTATTGACATCCTGCTTCCAAGTTTCGCCCACTATATTTGTGTTGTCATACAATCTATGACGTCACGTGTAGACGGCCATCAAACCGTGTTTCCTGTGGTCAATATCAAGAGCTAATCTTGGATAAGCAAAAACTGTTAATCGCATTATCACAGTGGTTGTAGGTCATATGACTATTCCTTTTCTACCCCCTCACCTAACAAAGTAAGAATATCTCCATTCGAAGTGTAAGACGTACATGGATAGTAATAAGGAATGACGTGGGAGTTTGTGATGACATAGATTCCGGCTTGTATTGATTATTGTCTCTTGCCAGTTCGATAAGCGGGTTTCAAAAGAACAGTATGGTTTACTAGTGGCCGGGAAAGGGGATGAACAGAAAAGAAGTTGACACGAATTATTAGATTATCTTATAAAAAACAGGTGTCGAATGAACATAGAAGAGAAAAGTGATAAATAGTCAAAACGATCACAGTTAACCCTTTCACTACGGCAAGATGATTTTTCCGGCTTTCAAACATTGGGGTGCTGCATGGGGGCTCTAGACCTTATGTCTAACGTTGGCAAAATATTTTTTAAATTTTCTTTTCGTGAAATTTGCTGTTTTTGTGAAAAAAAAAATGTCTCCATCTTTTCTGTTTTTTTACAATTCAAAATGGCTGTCGATTCCATGAAAACACGGGCAAGACGATATTTTTGCGAGTGGGATCAGAACAAAGGGCAATTACTCCGTTAATAGTCGCTGTATTGACTTGAATCGTATTTTCTTGGAAAGGAAATTAAATTTTGCATAAGACACAGTCATTTTTTTGGTCGAGTCGTGTCGGGGGCCGATTTTATCGTCGATCAAACATTGACATATAATTTTTTTTAACGGGATTTCCCGCATGTTTTCCCAGCATGCACCTTAGCTTACTTTCGAAATTGGACTTTAAAAAAAACCCACTTTTTTCTATACTATTTCGTGTTGTTTTGCTCTAAAAAATGTGTTCTTGACTGAAAGTTGCCTATATACTTTTGAATTTTTTCACCTTAAAACACCGAAATTATATAGTGATGAGAGCTGGTTCAGAAAAGGTCAATAACTCCAGAAGTATCCCTTATATTGATATGAAACAAACTTTTTCTGAAAGAAAATTAAATTTTGCATGCATTTTAATTTTTTTACCTGCCCTACTTTTTAACCTACACTAAGGAGACGACATTGGGGCAAGCTTTACATCGCTTTTTCTGGACAAAAACAGTGCTGATACAGCAGTTTATCCGCCAGGCACTGGACGTAGGGCAGTTAAATTTAAAATATTACCATTGCAGATGCCCTTCATTAAAAGACCTTGAATTTGGTATATGTCAAGGTCAGGTCAAATGCCAGGCTGTGTCCATTAGAGGGGTTTAAAGTTTCGCCGTCTTTGGGATTCAAAAAATTGTAAATTTTGACATTGATTCCACCACATCCATGCATGCGTGCGGAGCCAAAGTGTTAATCATGTTTTTTACCCTTTCATATTCTATATATACTGTTTTTGGTTTCCACAATTACTTAAACCTGCTTAAACTGAGATAAGGGTCTAAGAACAATTGCCATTTCAATAATGTTGCCTCATCATTTTGACAAGAGACGTTTGTGCCTGTGTACTTTTTTAATGTTTGACATGAAAGATTTGCTTTGCTTTTAAAGACATATCTTTTCAGGCTGTTAGTGATGACTGGGGATTTGTATTTATCTTACTGTCAGCCTTTTTTTTTAAATTTTTCGGGTTCTACTTTATATTTCAGCATTGCTGGTAACATGAATACCTCAGAATGGATGGTAGAAGGTCGACGTCTTGTGCCCCTAATGCCAAGACTTGTGCCACAGACAGCATTCACGGCAACTGCCAACCAAGCGGCAAGTGCAATGATGGAAAAGAATGCCACACTTCCACCACCCTCAGAGACCTGGAACAAAGATGGTGAGATTCTCTTGTTGCTTTCATTAAATTTAGTCTTCTGTAGATGTCCCTCTTGACTTTACAGAAAAGAGATGTTGTTATCATGAATAGTTGTTTGCAATCAGGAGTTCAGTTTTGTAACATAATGAATGACACCCTCTATACTGATTGTCACTAATTGCAGAAATAGTTAAGGTTTATTTTCACTTTTACTTACAAACCTTGTTTTGTTTCATAGGACCAACAGCCTCTCTTCCTAAGATGCCAAGATCTTCAAGTCCCTCATCTAATGTTGTTGTCCTACCAAGTGGAACTTCAATCCACATCAAAGGTTTGAACTTATAATTACTTTTTGAAATGTTGTTTTGTTTTAATCTGCATGTTTTTATATCTTTTATTCACATGAATGGTATTTGCATATTTGGTTTATTTATATTACTATCTACATTAAGATAATTACTTAATGAGGATGGGATGAAACCAAACCTCACTCTCATCATTTGTTTCCAATTGTCTACGTAATGCAAGATCTACAATCTTTTCTTTAAACAGAATAAATTTTGCTTCCCGAAAAACTTGGTTTAAACAAGTTTGACTGTATATACATGTGAAATGTGTGTAAGTAGGGGATTCAAGAAAGGGAAAGAAGATGTTCTTTAGAAATAAATTCTCTTACTTAGAATTAACTTGTTTTAAAAGGCTTAAAAACATGAGTTAGTAAAGGATTTGCTATTAGATAAAACTCTCAAACTATTTGATTATATAACAGGTATGCTAAACCAAGATGATGATGAGGAACTAACTGTACCAGCTCGGAGAAATAGCAATAGAAGTTTGTCTACAGACAGCCAGAATGCTGCATCTGTCTCCACTCAGACCCCACGGCTCACATTCACCACAACACCTAGTACTGTTCCTGGAACTTCCCCAGTCAAAATCACAATAAGCAAAAGTCCCCAGGGTAGACCAATCAGTGTACAGTCAAGCTCTCAGCCGCCCAAAGTTAGTATTTGACATTTTATTCAGCTTATAATTCTTTTACTATCACCTACAACTAGGTCTCAGCACAACTTGACTGTTTAAATGAAAAGTATAATTAGCCATATGATGTCATTGTTAAAAGACAATCTAATCCTTACAAATGATGTCCAAATTTTGAATTACATCAGAATCTTACTAAATGTTTTATTTGCGTACATATGTTTTATATGGGACTATATTTCTTGTTTTTACCAACGAATTAACAAAAAAACTTACATGAATGTTTCATAAGTACTATTTTTGAAGTTCTACATTTTTCTTTATTCATATTTTTGTGAACATGTGACGTGGTCAAGGCATCCACTTCAGAAGCTGAAGGTTTGTTCTCCAATTTAGCCATCTTAAAAACCTAATCAAATATTTTAGCAGGTCTCTCACTCTTGACATTGGTACTGGCTTGTATTTACAAGTGGTACTGTCCTGTGTAAAACCTGTGTCAAAGCACTTGAACATTGCCATCTTTAAAACAATAGCTGTCAAAGCAGGTGTAGATGTTAAAAGTTAATTTTGTTACTTGTTTCTGTTAGCATTCTTGTTTTTTTTTCTTGTCATATTTGAATATCATTCCTTTATCTCCTAAAACTCATAGGTGATCTTGGTGACGAGTGCAGGGGCCTCAATTGGTACACCTGTGATGCATCGGTCAGTGTCTGTGCCAGTGGTCAAGACTTCACATACTTCCATAAGCAGCCACAGTGGAGGTTTTCCTGGCATGGGTCCAACTACCAGACTGCCGACTGTGTATGGCCCGAACCTAGGAATGTCATCAATGCCACCACTTCAACCACCTCATCCCTATCCTCCCCCTCTTCCACCTCCGATACCTCAAGTGGTATCTAGCTATACTGCTGTAGTTACGACCACAAGTAGCCCCAGTCTTGTCTCAACTACAGGTAGCTTTTCAAGTAATTGATTTTGCACTTTTTAATTTGGTTTTGGTTTTTAACAATGGGTGTTCATCTAATCTTTAAGCATCAGAATTTACATTAAGAGGCTTATCTTATTGGAATCAACAAATTAAGCATTTCCAAGGCATTTTGTGTTGATTTTGAATTTTTACAAACCTTCAATATTTAGTCAGTGTTAATTAAAAAAAGCAAACTTTAATCAATTATTGTAATAAAGGTTGTCCCCCAAATTACAAAGGGCAATGTTACTCATTTGGGGTTCTTCACATAAATCACTTTTTTTATTTTAATAATCATAATATACTTTATCTATCCCCGTAGGGAAATTTGGTTAAAATGCTGCATACATAAATGATATACATGCACATACATAAAATTAACACATTTAACATATTCAATATATAAGGAATCATACAGTGACATGATATATCAATAACAAATAGCATGGACAGTTCGCAGCAAGAGCAGCACCCATTGTAAACCTTCTCCTTAGTAAATGAGTGTGTTGCCACTAGACCACTCTCTACCTTCAATTGGTCTTAATGATGTTTAGCAATACATTTTCAAGCAATTTGATTTATAATTTGTAGCGGTAGTAAGGAATAAAGTTTTTCCGTCTAGAAAGTTGGAAGGTTGTTGTTACCCAAACTCTTATTTTATTGTTTAAGCAGTTGAGATATCTTTGCATGGACTCATCTTATTGAGGATGATCAAGGGCTTTTAATTTGTTTTGTGATTGGATCGTTTTTGAAGAAACAGGACATCTCTTAAAACCAGATTATTGTTGTTGCATGACATTTCATTGTTTATTAAGTTTGCGTTTATTTGAATGAATGTATTGTGTACCTCATAGTTACTTAATCTAATATATTATAAAATTTCTCTCCATAGTGTCAATGCCAACATCTATGATTGGTTCCTCATCTGCTATGTTCAGCCCATCAGTGCAGATTGGCCTAGGCAAAGTCAGACCAAAGATTGTTCCTCGACAGCGTTATCCTTCAATGATGGTAAGTAAAAAATATAATTTTTATATGATATACTTAGCAAGGAGACCATACAATCTTTATCATGATTTAAGTTAGATTCAGTAACTTAACTGGCTATGTAGCAACCAACAGTTCTATACAGGTAACGAGATATTTAGGAAGAGAAAATTAAGTGGTGCGCTAGATACAGGCTTTTTAGGTAATAAATTATAAGATTAAGAAAAAATCTTGTCGCTGTAATTTTTATGTATCATTAAAACATCTATACATAAAAATGATTTAGATAACAAGATTTGTTCTGTGTATTTTGACAGCCTCAGCAGAAGCCTGGTGTTGTGATTCCTATGGGACCACAGCTCATGTCTCCTGGTCACACAAGTGGTCCCTCTATGCCACAGCATATACACCATCAGTCATATGGTCACTCCTCCACTGGGGTACAGGCTAGTCCAGCTCAACCAACACCTAGTAGTAGTATACAGGTTAAGACACTCTCTAAACCTACAATACAGATCAAACAAGAAGGTGGTGAGTTTATAGGTTTTTTTTTTAATTATTTCAACACATATATACAATTGGTCCTTTGAAATTGTCTATTAATGACTGGGAAACTAAGGCATTTTTGTGGGCATCTTACTTCATTTGGTTAATATTCTTAAAGAGTGGAGCATGTTTTTAATATGAGAAAATTTTTAAACAATGAAATGTTAGACCTCAGTTCCATTTCTAATTTACATAGAATTTTAGCTGTTATTTTGAACATAAGTTTATAGCACAAAAACTATTGCGTTAGATTATTTCTCAAAACATCTTATTATACGTTATTAGGTGAATAGTCAAAACAGAAAGAAAACAATATAAAATCGTCCTTTTTTTCTTGTAACAGGAATGAAAATCATCACTCAAAGTGGGACCAGCAAGATACTACCAAAACCTCAAATGTCAGGAAGCAGTAGTGGCACGCCAGTGGTTATGGTCAACACAGGCCAGTCTACCTCAGGGACCTCCACTGTAATGCCTCGGACAATCTCAACATACACAGGTAAGTAACAGTCTTATTGTGTTCAATTTCATTATTGTTGACTAGGTGGTCAACATTATTTTACTAGTAGCGATAAGTGCACCAGCTTACCATGTAGAAGGTCCAGGTTTGATTCTCACCAGGGCAGAGACTCCCTACGTGTTAGGGCCGTAGAAATGACCGCCGTAGGCCACGTAACATTGGGTCCTCAGGTTTTTTTTAAGGAAAAGAGGGCCTTGCAAAGCATTTTACTCTTATATATCATTAAATTGCGAGGGGGCCTCAAAGGACCTAGCTACGCCGCTGCTATGTGTAGTTTATATTGTACTACACAACATTGATTGGTAAATCATAAAAGGTATAAGTCTTAATGTCTATAGTAGATATTAAATAAAATTGGAGATTTATTGGTTTGGTAACATTTTAATTTAGAATAAAGCATTTTAAGAGGTTAACTTTGGTGCAGATGAAAAAGGGCAAAAATGAAGTTGTTAGATAGGATGATAGGTTAGATTTGTTCAGATATAATTCTTGCTTTTTTGTTTCTAATGATAATTGATCTATATCACAGCTCATTCTTCAGGGGGCAAAGTGTTGAACATCACAACCCCTGGTGGACGTGTAATTGCCACCACTACAAAGGCCACAAACGTGGTCACAGTCAATCCTAAGACTCTTCACCTCACAGCTGTTAAATCAGGCTCTGGGAGCACAACAGGTAAGGAAGTTTGAAAGTTGTTTACATATGGATGGGCTATGTTTTTCTTTGAGAATTTGTATTAATTGACGTCATCCTGGCAAAAGATTTGAAAGTACTATCTTTGCATAGAGATTCAACAATTATAGACATCTTGATGAGGGAATTAGTGTTTTACCAACATTATTGATAATTAACATTTTTAAACATGAATTGATGAAATAATTGGCAACATGTTATTGATTGGCCATTCACAATGTAAATGGGGTCGATTCACGAGCGTGCAATTCCACATCCCGTGACTATGAGCGCTGTGCTAATTGGTCATGGTCAGTGAACACAGCTCAGGTATTGGCAGATTTGAATTTACCTAGATCACATGCCCCTTAGTGAATCGGGCCCATTGGGATGGTCCAAGAAGACAGGTATGTGAAATCAATTCTTTGACTGAAAATTTCAATCATCTTTTTCAGAACAGGTCTGTCAAATTCATTGCATGCCTCCCCTTACACATGTTAGGTTAAAAATTGCTTTTGCTTGTTTTCAGACAAGGCAATTTTTAGCTGTATAATTTTGTTAACAGGAATCACATGTGCTCAATGGCTTGTACCTAACAGAAATTCCACTTTTGAATATTATGTAAATGTTTAAAATCCATATCTAAAGATAAAGATGAGACTGCTTCTGACTGACAAGATGTATCTTTCATTTTCCTTCAACAGTGTCAAAACCTAATGTCATTGTGGTCCAAAAGACACAACACCCTCGCTTCCAGAACCCAATGGGGCACAGCACACCAAACATAAGGACTCTGACTACCTCAAATTTACCTGGTGCCATTGACAAGGTAACTTGGCTTTATAACAAGCTGTTATTATCTTTGTAAGAATAATATATATAAAACCCTTGTTCATGGGAAATATATGTTAAACAACTTTCAGCTGTTATTATCATTTTCACATGATCTATTCTGGATGTGTGTGGTTTGATCCCCGATGTGGGTAGACAGAAATGTTCATGTTTGAAATATTGTCATAAGTGTTTCACCACAATAACAAATAAGTTTATGTTCTTGATCACAACACCCAGGCACTCATTAGTAGGAAGGATACAATAATTTGTCTCTTATCAGAGATTGAATATAAATCGTACGTCTCATATGAATATAATGCCTGTAATAGATTCTGTGATACTTGGAATTTGACGGAAGAGTAGCCAAAAGGTGCCATATGGACAGAATTTAAAGAATCTTCATTAAATATGGTAAGTCCTTAGACACGTAAAGTTCTTAAAATTGGTCACAAGTTCATTACTCCAAGCCAACTGTCCCTCGAGCACTCTAAGTAACAGTATACTTCCTTAATTTGGATAGTGGCTGTCATTTTATAGGGAAGCATCAAAGTGTTTAACCACAGTAATTTAAGTAAAACAGATCCTCATAGTTTGATCCAGACCAAGGCAAACAATTTCATTACTTATCACAAGGTTATATGGCTAGTGTTGCTAATTATTTCATAAAGATATTCGCTCAGCATTGTGCTGCTCCTACTTTTAGAAACAAAACTTGTCAAGCTTACATCAAGCTAAATAGTTAAGTCTTTAGTTTGAATTTATTTTGATTTTTTCTATATTTATCAATTAAACCTTGAGTATAAGCTGTCACCTTTGAACATAAGAACTGTCTGTTATCTCTATTTTGGTTTCTGGGGTCAAAGTTGATAAATTTGTGCTTGGCGAAGGACCGTGCTTTCTCCTCTTCAAGGTTACACTGCTGATAGTCTCAGTGTTAAAAACAGTACGCTAACGCAGAATTCAGTCAATAACAGTGTCAACAACAGTTGACTTTGTTCAAGGTTAAAGCAAATGAGCAAGAAAAAGAAGAAAAAAGTCTCTGTAAGGAGCTGGTTTTGAATCCATTTGTCTGATCCGCAAATGTTGCTTTTATGGCATGGTATCATGTTGTGTTATCTCAGCAAGTCCTTGTCATTAGGAGCATTTTGATGAGAGGAGGTTTGTTGCTGTTGAGTTCAGAATATTAGTATCGATAATGAGTTTTATTTTTTTATTTCTAGGAGCTGATGGGTCTTGTGCACAAAGACTCTCAAGGTCGCCAGATTTTAACTGCCAGCCCTCAAACAATAGGTGGAGGTCGGACAGGGGAGCGAAGGGTCATCATCACAACAAGTGGGGGCAGTGGAGAAGTGAAACAGGTGTGCTATATATTTAAAAAAATTGAAACAGCTTTCAGTGTTTATGTTCTATGATGTCTTTAAGTGCAGATGGATTTTAAATTGATGATTTTATGGAATGCTTGGTACCTTTTGAACTTTTCCTTAATAATCAATAAATTTTGTCTCAATTAAAACAACTTATTCACATGAAAACAAATAATACTATGAAAATGTAGTTATAGTAAGTATTGTGCTTCTATGACCAAGACAATGCCCAAATGACTTATGTCTTCGATTTTAAAGAGATTTACTTACAGTATTTTACTTTTCTTGTCTAGGACTTTCATTAGGATTTTTTGTCTTTCAGGCAGCTTTTAAATCCACACTTCTGGTATCCATGAGAAAGGAATCTAACAAGGGTCTAGGAAACCGTCTTATTTTTGTTATGTAAATGTCGATGTAAACTCATCTGCAAAAAGAATCTGAACGATAACAAATGGAGTGATTTTGGTCGCAGCACATAGGCGAAGTTAAAGGTTTTCTGTCAGTCACTCTTGCTTGTCGAAGTTATAAGAGAACATTCTTATGTTCATATCTTTACATGTTATATGTGTGTCTGTCTGATAAAAGTACCGCTAATTTAAGAAAAGAACAATTGTATTTCAAACACGTTTTAATGAGTAGACCAAATACCGTATGAAAACAGACATGACACTTGTGAGCAACATAAAAAATGTAACTGCAGTATTTGAAATAAATAACTGATCGGATCCGCTGTCTACTCGTATCGTTATTTTATTCATATTTTTTTTTCTCTTCCGGGTTTTATGTTGTTCGGGATATGCTTCCTGATTGCATTGAATGGTGATTGCTATCTTAACATATGTCGCTTAGCAATCGAATAGCAAAGCTGTTTTTTTTACATATATCATCTTAGCCTGAGGCAAATAATAAACTTTTCTGATTTGAAAATATTTTTTTCAGTTTAATATGCTAATTCAAAATGGAATAGACACATTTTTATACGCTCCGAGAAACATAGACATACAATTTAAATCCATCTCATTAAATATATTTGCGTATAAGAAGAGTTGGCACGACCAGATGAAATTTTCGGGTGAAAATTGGAAATGTGCAATAAAATATGATTATACGGGCAAAAAGTTATCAAATTATCTGAACACTTTATAAAGGACAGAGATGTGTAAAGTTTATGGCTTGTATTTTACTATATATAGTTTGTATTAACAATCGTATTGTCCTACAAATAGCACTCTGTTATAATTAAAATACAAGTGCCACTTCAGATAGTGAGATTTATTGAATTCTTTATTATACCCCGTAAATGAATTTACATGGCGATTAGATGAAGAAGAAGAAAAAGACCAAAGAATAATATGCAAGTAGACAAAGACTGACCTTTTATTGACACACTCCTTGTCGCTTTGTTTCGATATTTACATTTCGTGCTTTGAGGTGCGGGAAAACGTGCGAAGTGGTTTCGTTTTGATAACCGTGTACTTGTAATTATATATAGATCTCTTCGTAATTGACTTTAATAGCTGGCTAGTCCACTTGTAAGGCATCGAATTGCAATGCCTGTTGAGGGCATAGGTTCGAGTTTTTTTTCTAAAATTACCGAAACAACCAGGAGTATATTCTTGATTTCCCAAACCTCGAAAAATACTTAAAGTTAGTTTAAATGCACGCGCAAACCATCATGATTCCCGTGTGTTATGGGAATATAACTGCACGATTGAATACTAGGGTGGGTCGCTACTCATAGAATTTAAGGGCGTATCGATATTTCAACGGACCTCAATACGCTAAAAACGAAA
>JAUUEB010329667.1:0-12651 GCA_032362205.1 Clione limacina
GATCGAAAAAAAGTTGGTTCTAACCTTCTTCTTCTTAAAGGCAATGTGATGGTCATGAAAAACAACTATCTATATCAGTACTCTTTTAACCTTGAAGGGTAGTTCTGGCCGTCTTTTTCTTGGATTTAGCTTTAATCAAACTTGTGCTGATGATGAGACAAATCAAATCAATAATCTTCAACTGTATACAACCAACATTTCTTATTAACAATGTCTTTATCAAAATTAATTAGCCATTTTTTGTGGCCAGATTTATTTAATATTTATCCTTTATAATTCAATAAGAAACATGTAAGTTATTGTTTGTGACATACAGTTATATAAGCAGGCCACCCGCATACCTGACTTGCATGACAAAAGGGTCCGACTTTGACAAATGTCAACCAAAGAAATTTGATATATCTTGTTCTCTCTTTGACTTGAACCTTTCATGAACTGCTTACAACACAATTTCTATGACAGTTTATTGTAAGTTCATTGGGTAAAGCTTTTCTTGAGGGCAACAATGATGTTTATTTTTGTCTTACTGACGTCAAACTAAGCAGCCAAATCATGTGAAAAAGTTTTGGCCCTTTTGCCACATTATAGGCATTCTAACGTTGTGAAACAAATTTGGGTTAATTTGTGTCAAGAATTAAATACCCAGTGTCCTTGACGTATACTGGCATAAAACCTTGTAAGATCAATCATTTTTATCTAAATTCCACATAAGTATTGCTGGATAGGTATTTGCCATCATATCAAAAATACTAGTTGATATTAAACGCTAAAAACCTTTGTTATTTTATTATTGCCATCATTCTGGGACAGCATCACTGTTCATATTCATAAAAGCATGTTAGAAAAATCCATCAATTTAACCTATAGATTGAGATTTAATCCTCGCAATACAACTCCAAGCTGCTGGTATGTATATATATAATTAATATATAAATGTGAATGTTAGAAAATTTATGGAGATTAAATGTAACATTCCATGCTTAGTTGTATCTCATCTATTTATATTCAGGGTATTTAAATTCATAATATCAAAATCTGAAAATGGAAATCAAGTATTTTTAATGCTTGTTTATGTTTAAACTAGTTAAGAATATACATACAAAAGATAGCCTATTTTTATAAAGAATTCTTAAAGTGTTGCAAGTGTAATGCACATGCAGCTAAGCTTATTTATACACTTAAATGGCCTTGAGAATTTTGATTTTGGTTAATTTTTGTGTTTATCTACTGTGCAAAAGTTTATTTTGACATAATATGATGACATCAAGCTGTAACTTTTTGTAAATCTAAATGGTCAAAAATTGAGTTTACTTACAAATAACCTTCTTATACATGTATGAAACATGAAAATTGTTAGACAATTGAAAACTATTGAATTCACATAGGGTGGTCATATGTATTCGAATTATCACTATCTCCAAGTTTAAGCCTGAAAAACTTTTGATATGTTTATTTTAGGCCTCCCTATGATGATATAAGAAAAACTTTTGGGTGAATATTATCCTAGGTCATGCTATTGAATTTGTTGATTGACTGAACTATACATCCAAGAATCGGGGGGAGGGTACTTGCACAAAAATCTGCTACACAATGAATGTACCGTTTTTGTTTATGTCCACTAACAAGAGTTTTGCTCTGTCGTCCTGGTATATTATACTCGACAAATAGGTTGTTTTATAATGACTCTTGAAATGTGATAATAATTTTTTATTTATGTAATTTTATTCATTATTATTGTTGATGATTAGAGGTTGTTATTGAGTTCCTTCTGCATTTTATGTTTTTATAGTCTAACTTGTTACAAAAATCCAATCAACACACATGACATTGTCCATATTACTATTATACGATTGCTTTGGTTTTAATGTTTGTTTCTAAACTTGTCTGTAAGTGTAAAGCTACTTAGATACAGACATGTCACAAAAGTTTTGTGTAAACATTTGATGTTTTAGCCCCATGTGTTTTTAGTTTTTATTTCATATTGTGAAGAAGTTTTAAATCTTGAAAGAAAAAGGGAGGGACAGCCCAAAAATGTAATAATTGAGAAGATATTTTTCATAGCTTTAAAAAACACATTTAAAAAGATAACTACTAATACAAGTTCAAAACACTCATAAGAATAAATTCTATGTTTTCTTTTGGTTTAAAACATGATGGTAGGTTAATTTAATGAAAAGAATTAAGAACTGAACATAAATTATATTTATAAATTTATTTATTTACAACTTGTCAGGCTTCCCTTGATATTATCAGACATTTTTGTTAAGCATGTCAATGTATTTGTGTTTTTTCACTCAAATACCAGTACACAATCAATACATGATGATGCATGAAATGTTATATTTATTGTTGCTTGTGTTGAAACTCATGGATCTTGCCTGATTACATTGTGATAAGCAGCACTTCAATGTTTTATATTTAAGATTTTATTGAAAGATATATCTCCTGGCTTAACATGTGTTCCATTTTAATATAGTATTTCGCCATTGGTCTCCAAACTTAAAATACTTTTGGATTTTTAAAACTGTCTTTGTACTCAGTATGAAAAATTTAACTTGTGTAATTTTTTCTAAGTTGGTTGTGGATGTGCATGCCGAAATTACTAGGATTCAGATAGCTGTGTTGAGGTCAAGTTAGTGTTCTTTAAAACTTATCTTTGTTCCTCTTGATTGTTTAGTTATATTTGTATTAAGTTATTGTATTTTAATGTGTAGGATTATTTTATTTGCTGGTATAAGGGATCCTTGTATGATTTGTTGGACTATGAGCGGTTTAATCTTGATGTTATTTTTGTCTTAGAGTCAATAAACTTGACATTGATTGTAAATCAGAATATTGTTATTCATTTCTTTTTTACAAATGTTGGTTGAGTGTTTTACACCCTTGGCAATATAAGATTGCTGTATCAAAGGCAGGGCCCTCAACATATAGATCAATGTCAGTGCCTAGTGAAGAGGGGCTTAAAACAGAATTGGCTAAATGAAATGCACAGTGTTACATCTATCCTGTAGGCTAAATGAAAGACTGTGCGACCCAAAGGCTAAATGAAACGCTCAGTGTTTCATTTGGCCTATACATTCCTCATAGGCTTAATGCAACACACAATGTTTGAAAGATGTTAAGTGCATGGTTTGCCCCTGTCATAGAGTAAATAAAGAATAGTGTTTTAGAGGCTAAATATAAAAGTTGTTTTGAATTACGGCATGTTTAACAAAACTACCTTGATTGGCGTCAAAACTGATTCATGCCCAATAACATATACTGTCGAGACAGATCATGTTTGATGTAACTGGTACAATGTCTGAGATTTCAAAATGTGTGAATCTACTAATTTTAATTGCGCCAGTTAGGGCCGGAATAACCTATAGTCATATGAGGCTGAAGGGTGGGGACCCTAGGAACTTTTCTTTAGAAAAGAAGAAATTTTCATTTTTTTCCAGACCCCTTTTAACAGAGATCTATACATGTCACATTATAAGGCGTCTGTCAACCACGCCACAGGGTCATTAGACAGCTGAGGCGGCAGTTAGGTGACACAGTATTGACAAGAACAAATATTTTGTCTGGAATTCTGCTTATATACTTGGATGGCGTTCATTCTCTCACTTACACCCCAAAGGTTCATTCAGTTACTATATCACTGATGGCCATTGAACTATCATCATCATATGTTTCATTTGAATTCATCAACATTACTTCTTCATTAATAGCTGGATATCTCGCTATTTATTTCAAAGTTCACACCTTACACATTGTTTGCTGATCATTATATGTCGTCGCTTAAAAGTCTTGACAAATCAGCAGGTGAACAAAAAAAAGTATCTCTAGTGAATGGAGAAATTGTTGGTATTAAAAGTGTTGATTTTAATGATATAGGTGAGACCATGGAAGCTGCTAGGATAAATATTGATGTAATTGAAAGTGTTAATGTGATAATTCATGAGGAGATGATTGAACATTCTGTAGGAGTTGATGGAAAGGTTAATAGAAATACAGATGATGCCAATGAAGTTGACAACAGTGAAAGAGATGTGGTAGTAAGTGTGGAAGTAAATGTTTCAGAGAATAAAGTGGAAGTAGAGGAATTGGAAGCTAAATTTGCCATGTTGGACATCCAGATCAATTCAAACACAAATGAAAGTAGTGACAGTGCAGATAACACCTTAGACATTAATGAAGTGATGAACATTATAATTGTAACAAGTGGCCTTAAGATGAAAGGCAGACTTAAAGGAAGTGGCCAAACAGTCATTGGTTTAGAGCGGGAAAAGAGGAGTGTTGGCCGATTGAGATGAGGGCAAAAAGAGGAAATTTTTAAAATGACTTTTATCTTTGTGATTACCCAGGTATTCAGACAATAATGCCTAAAAACATAGCAAAATGTATATTTAGTGAATGTGATGTACAATTCTTTGAAGCATATGAATTGTTACCGAGTTGAGGGTTAACAATATGTATATGGTTCATATTTGTTATATTCCCTTTTTTCTGAGAGGACTATGAATTAATGTTCTAATATTTTAAAGCCCAGGGGATAAATGACACGACAGTGTGTCATTTAATCTTACACCCCTCAAAGGCCAAATGCAACACTGTGTGTTGCAGCTAGTCTCTGCTGCTTAAAACTTGCAGCATCTTTGACTTTGTCAAACCACTGAAATGAGAGGTTAAGTAAAGCTTACATGATTAACACAGTGGTACATGATTTGATACCCAAAGACCAAGCACACATTTTTGTAGGCTCTGATCTTCTTTTTCAAATGCTTGCACTGTGTTAGCAGACACCATTTGCATGCTGATGACAAAATTAGTTGCTCATGACTCACATTGCTTTGAGAGGGCAGATGGTGAAATGTTATCTTTTTAACTTGTATGGGGTCAGAAACAATGTTTGCTCCCTTGTTGATTTCATCATCATCATCCATTTATAGTCTTGTTTTGCATGTAGCATGGGTTAGAATTTGTACCCATAAATAACTTTTTGCCATACATTGCAATTCAAGGCAAGCTTTGGTGCTAAACCCTTAGCCTCGAAGTCTTCTACCATGACCTCCCTCCAGGACTTTGGAGCTGGCCCAAGACAGGGATACCTAGGATCCCGAAGTCCTGTGCTATCCTTTCTTGCAATGCACCTGCAAAGTCCACGACGGATCAACTACATGATTGATGTGACACTGAGCCTGTTCTTGGGTAGGTCGCAGGAGTCTCTGTCATTTGGCGCTGCGCAGCACATTCAACAAATTCATGGTTATTCCATTTCTGTAAAGCCTCTGCCTGTCTTTAGTATTACGACAACCATTTGATTAGCACAGCTATTCACACAGCTTTGTACACTATACATTTTTGATGTTTCAAGCATACAAATTATGATGTATGTGCAGTAAGCAGGGCCATCACATAACATGAACCACAGACATCTAGATTAAGTGTCAAGAGTCTCCACCACTTAGCATTAGCAATCCTCATCCTATAATTATAATTCTTTGTTAATCCTATTTTCAGAACCGAAGCTCTATGCCCAAGATGAAATCAAAAGTTTGTTCCTGTGGACTTCAGTTTAAGCATTGTTTACTGTAATATAAGATACTCCAACATTATATCATAGCTGTTCCACTAAACCCTTGTTTTTTGCACTCTTCTACTGAACGGCTTGGAATTTAATTTATGGACCATTTTTTGCATGCATCTTATATCAATTTTTCTCAACAGGTTCCATAATTTTATCTATATACAGTCAAACTTGCTTAAAAAAATTTGTTTAGGAAGCACGATTTTGTTCCATTTAAACAAAACCACTGTTTTTCAGAAATCCTCTATGCTAGGGCTCAACAAGCGGCTGGTATAAAACGTCTGCAATGTCCTGATCTATGCCCTTATTTATTCCTAAAGGTAGACAACAACAGTTTCACTCAGGCCCGTCTCAAAATAAAAGTGAAACGTATTTGGGTTAGTATCTAGGTAAAATCACTGTGTTTTTTGTGATTGTTTACCTTTTGATGCCCCAAATTATTGCATTATATCGATAATTTGGTTATAATTTGTTCCGTTTAAACATTAGCAGGTGTTTTTCTGTTGGTTTAGGCGTATTTCTTTAACAAAGATAAACAAACGAAAAACAGGAGTCTGTTTTTTGTTCCGTTTAAGCAAACATTTGGTTTAAGCGTGTGCGGTTTAAACGAGTTTGACTGTATACAGGTAAACAAAAAAGTTTTGTTATCAATAAAATATGGTTTTGAAAAATCAAATACTTTGATTTATCGATTGTTACCAGTATTTTCCAATTCAAATATTAAAGAAACAAAGCAAAAAGATTATGGTCTTAATTTAATTCAGATTATTTATTCTGTTACAGAAATATGTACAGTATTATACATTCAAATGAGTGTAAAGATATATAAATATGAATGAAGAATTACAATGATAAAGTCTGTGCCCAGTAACACGCAGATTTTCACATTATACACATAATAGTGATAACTTTTAACACCAATATGTACTTTTATGAACTCCAACTGTATACATTAATTCAACTATTTGAGAATTAATTCTAAAGCACCATAATTTCTAAACATTAGAAAAATCATCTGCTGATTATGCAATATGTCCTTGTTTACATTACAAACAAAGCTAACCATGAGACTTGTTCCTCCCAAAGAGTTTTTCACAATTTATTGAAACGGGGACAATCAATTAAAGAAAAGCAAATTCTAAGAGCTTTTAAGTTTGTGTAAGGAGCTTTAGAAATTATTTGCTTGTGTAAACACATCACTAGCAGTGATGATTGTTGACTATGTATGGTTCGTCTCATTAAAAGATCAGAATATTGCCACATACTTGCATGTATTTTAGAGTGGAAAGATGTTTCACACCTAAATAATTTATAACTTTCATATAACTACAATTCTAAAGATTTTATTATTGTATCTCTCTCTTTAAGCGCTTTCACAATGCCATCTTTTTCCTTCTTAGTTGGTGACTTTTTCTTTGATTTTGCATTCTGTATTTTTCTGTAAGCATCCATCACCTTGAGGAAAATAAAGGACAAAAAGTCAGCACAGAAGTTTCGAGGTAATAAATTTTATGGTGAGATTAAGCAATCATTGCTTTCTGAAAGACATTCTAACATATTAAGTTTGAAAAAAAATTAATATGTTGGAAGTTTCCAAAACGAAGTACAGATAATGCTACACTGACAGTCACGGGAATTCTAAAGCTGTGTGAGTGGTTTTATTTTTTATGATCAGTTTTTTAAAAGAAACTAAGTACATTTAGAAAAACCATCTTCATGCTGTGAGAAAGGGGCAAGGATACTGAAGAACCATATAGGCATGAGAATTATTACTTGGGATTCAGGTTTCATCACTGAAAGGATGAGAGAACTGGTAGAAGTGGAAAAGGTTTCAAAATATTGTTCTGTGGGGAAGGGAAAGATAAAATACACTAGGAATTTATCTTCACCCCTGATCGTAAAAAAGAAAGTAGGAGAAAAAGGATACCCCAATCAGACAGCCTGATAAGTAACTAAAAGCTACATTATATCTGTCTTTACATCAAAATTCAATGAAAACCATCAATTTAAAGAACAGTTCTAAATGTATTTTGAGGATCTAGTGACAATAAGCTAGTTAACCGTTTTAGAATGATGACTCAATAAAGCATTTCATCAATTGTTAAAGGTAAAATAAATTCATCATGAGAAGCTATTTATGGCCAAATGTTGTAATACTGCAGGCACAGAACTTCTATAAGGATATGCTACACAACAATCGTTTTGTTTCTAGGAGTAAGTTGAAAAGAGCAACCAGCCATCTCAAGATTAAAAGTAACATTCTAGAAAAGATGGTTACCTCTGAGTCAGCTGCCTGCAATTTCTTCTTGAGTTCCTGTCTGGCCATGTCCTCCTGCCCTTGTTGATATAGACTTTTGAGGATGTTGATGTTCTGTTGGCTGATAGCTCGTAAGTCCTGCTGTTTTCTCCTAAGCTCTGCCAGGACTTCATCGTTTGGATCATCCTCCTCATCTTCTTCTTTGTCCAATATACCTAGATAGAGGAACACATTCTTATTACAGTACTAAAGGCATCCCCACTCAACATTCGTTTCATGCAAAGAACTATATTTTTCCATTTAACATGTTAAAGACATTTTTAAAAACATGCTTAGTTAAGCATATTTTCTTCTAAGATGCATTGAAAAAACCCTCATTTACTTAAATCTGTTCTTGTTATAGTTTTCTATAGATAGTTTTTCTTGAACGTCACATTGCCTTTATAAGGTTAGAAACAACCTTTCGATCAATATGTTTGAAAAATATCTCGGCACACCCGATATATGGGTGGGTGCGCGGGTTCGAGTCCCGGGTGTGCCGAGATATTTTTCAAACATATTGATATTTATTTCCAATTAGGATAATACTTGCAGCGGTTATTGTAGAATTCAAGATGAGCAGAGCATCCACATGCCGATTATCAATACGGATAATTAATGACTTTTAATCACATACGGTTGTGATGTTGTCGGACACAAAGAAAAGTAACGTGATTATAATGTTAGTGTGTTGTGTCATATGACGCATGTTTGTGTTTTCTGTTGTCTCAGATATAAGGTTAAGTGTCGTGGTGGGCACCTGTTTGTCGTCAAGGTAGGACAATGGAACTTTTATGAGGCTCTCCATGTAAAAATAATGCATTTGTATAGCGCCTATGAAGAGAAACATGTGTTTTTTTTGTTCAACTTATTCCATATTTAACGGCCCTTCATTAAAAAACAAACCATGATATGTGAGATACCAGAAAAGGTTAATGTGATGAACAAAGCTATTTTTTAAGGCTTAAACTGTAATAAGATCTTTGAGAAGTTTTGTATGTATGGGAAGCAATTTGAAATACATTATTTTCTTATTGCTAGCCAATGGAGCATTTTTTAAGATATCTTCTGATCTTATTTATTTCAGTTTCCTGACTTCATTTCTGGCAACCTTATTCTTATATCTTGTAAAGCCTTTAAATTTAAAAACAAAAGATGGAACAACCGATAACATAAATTACAGCTGTCAACCTTGCATATATAAATAAATGCGTTGTGTCTCCATCGATAAAGTTTTACATTTTACCGATGTTTATTAGATGATATGAGAGCAGCCTCAAATTATAATTGTCACATTTGAATTATTTAACTCTAATTCAGACTTAATTTTTTCAGTGCGATGAGTATACGTCTGAATTCAGTCAGTTTCAGTTTATTGACCCATTCAATCTTTAACATCTTTGGGAGTTATCTTTAATTAATTTTGTGACACTCAATCAGAGTATTGAGAAGTAAAACGTTAATATTGTAGTTTATAGTTGGAATCGTCTTTTTGTTTTAACCGATATTGTTTACAGGATGTGTTAAAATAAACGATGAATAGTGTATAGATGCCGTCTTTGATTACATGACCACAATTATATATTGTGTAGTGGTCTATTTTCTTCTTTGTCTGTGTGTAATTTTACTCAGATCTCTTTTATTTTTGTAAGGATGGTATAAAACAAGTATAAAATGTTTGCTATTGAGAAATTGACTGAGTTATGACATTTGAGTTTTTCTGCTATATGTTCTTTGTTAATTTGGCAAACACGCTGTAGTGGTCAATGGTAGGAATCTGAAATCTTGCATAGAGTCTCTTCTAAAATAAACTTCTAAAAGCTAATTTCTCAATTTTTTTTTAAATCTTTTTTTGACAAGATATGGCCCATTTGAGTTTTTGCTATATGTCTTTGTTAATTTTGTGAACACTCATTTTTATAAATCTTTTTATGACAAGAGTTATGGCCCATTTGAGTTTTTGCTATATGTCTTTGGTAATTTTATGAACACGCTATGGTGACATCGTCGAAGGTAAGAATCTGAATTTTTGCACAGAGGCTTTTTAAGTGGTTCCCTAACAGTTGAAATAAGAGCTCTTTTATTTTTTTTGTATTGCGTTCACTCAGTCGACGCATTGTTATAAGTAGGGTCCTGATCTCTTATGGTCGTGGTCGTGCTCTCTACTTCTTTAATAAGATCATCCATGAATGAACGTCAGTGTTTATATTGAGTACATATGCTAAAGTCAATAGGGAGGAACAATCGGAAACACAGAAAGAAATGAACAGACATAAAGTTTTTTTAAATCTTTAATAATTAGAAACAAAACAACAAGCAATAAACAAACTGCTTTCACTGTTTCAGAAAGTCATACGGATCAATCTTGAAGGACTCACAACATCGGACGCTGGATGAGTTGGAGCAGCAATTAGATTTCCTTGACTTGATGTAGATTCTGGAAAAATTATTAAAACAGAGATAATGACAATATTTTACTCTCACGATAAAAACAAATACATATTAAAAAACGATTAGGTTCTTACTGTCAATCTTACTTAATCTATTTTTACAACTATTCTATAAATATATCAAATTTTATTTTGAAGATTATTGATCATGTAATTTGTGTTTGTTTGTTAGCATTTTAAATAGTTTTGTGGCTTATTGCTTATGTATATGTTCCAAGGAAAGTATTGTCTTTACATAATTGAACTGACCAGAACCGGTTTGAATTGTACAAGTTGTCAATCCTAAAACAAGAAACGATATATTTTAAACGATTAATTCAAAAACTGTTGAGTCTCATTCCTCTCAATGTACTGATTCGCTTGAGATTTTCAAAAAATCTAGATAAGAATCTTTTTATTATCTTTTCATCTTTTCTTGACAAATCCCTTAAATCTTCCTTCCAATTCATATCTTTTGTTGAGCATGGTAGGATGATATGTATTCTAATCAAGGCATTGGTCTAGGGAGGCGCATCGATACAGATACGCCCATAAGGTCACCAAAGATGAGAAAAATATCTTTAAAATTCGTCATCAATTTTGTCTGATCATTACTTGTTTTTATCCAAAAATTGGACCCCATAATTAACATATAGAAAAATATGTCATACAACTATATAGTTGAAGGTATAAGGCAAATACATGGCGGCCATTTTATATTTAAGAGTTTATCACGAGAGTTGCCAGAATTTGATGAAAAATACTTCATTGACCCTACGGAACATAAATCAGTAAAAAAAGATGTAATTTCAAAAGTTGCAAGGTTCCTATACAGAATTGTTTGCACTTCGAAAAAAGAGGAATTCAAAATATTACGCAAACTCCGTTCTGACCTGATGTCAATTATTTAAACTATTTTTGGGGGTCACTTAAAAGACATGATATTACAAGAATCATTTGAAAACATAAGTGAAATGGCCTAAGCAATAAGCGACGCAGAAAAAAAGTAAAACGCGACATATGCACACGAATCATCAGTAATTTAAAAATGAGGTAAAATTTTGACGTTGGCAAAATTTCTCACACTTTGAGCATGTGCTTTGAAGTTATATTTTGTTGTTTATATTGATTAATTGCATATTGTCTAAAACCACCCAACGTACTTGCTACTTCGTGCTTGCCTTTGACCACACTTTGATATCAAAATGTTTTTAAATACCTATGTTCAGTTGGTTGGTTTGGGTATAAAATAATATACAATCAATTAATATGAACATTGGCATAACCACTTTTGCTAAAATTAGACTCCTGACAAATTCGAGATTTTTTTTTGAAAAGCAAAAGTTATTACAAAGTATGATCATGTGGAATGTGAATACTTGAACATAAAACTTGTAGTAAAATATTAAAACGGGTTTGAGGTGTCTGATGTGTTACATGCGTTACGTTCCATTTTACATTTTACTGTATTACTTTTGTTCTCATCATTTTCAAAATGATTTTTAAAACATAAAATATTTACTTTTGTTGGACTTCCTTAACTAACGAAGATATCAATGAATATTGATGGGAAGAACTTGTGGTCCATAGTTAAAATTATTACAACTTTCTATTTCCAGGCGTAGACAGTGAGATAGAGGAATATCTCCCTACCTTTTTGGGATAAAAATGCTTTCGATTTGCATCATTTATAACTCATTTTAAAAAAGGTCAGCTTCGCGGTTATTAGACCCTTCAAAATCCTCGTTACATCTAGGACAATGCTTTTTTGCTCTCACTTCTTGATTTAATCTAAATCAACTATTAATAGCTCCAATTGGAGTAAAATGAGCTGTAAAACCTGCTGTTCGTGTCCTAATGTGTACCATATACAATACAGGCTAAAGCCACCGTTTGGACCCTCAGTATCAGAGTTTTCACAATGGAATGAAAAAAAATAACATAAGATGAACGGGTTGTAAAAATTATAGTCCCCTTTGCCAAAACGAATGAGAATGTAATTAATCCAAATCAACCTCAATACCAGATTCCTTTTTTAGTATCAATACTTCTAAAGGTTCAAAAAACTCTCTAAAATGCTTACTAATGCAATTTAAGCCTTATGTATCTCTTTTTCTCTCATATAATGTTGTAAATGTCATAATAAAGTAGTATATTTGTTGATTTTTTATGTCAATGTATGATTCATCATGAAATGAATATGTTATATGTGTTAATTTCATGTATGTTAATATGTATATCATGTGTATGTATATATGTATGCAGCATTGTCAACAATTTTTTTACGAGAATGAATAAAGCATATAATATATAGCATTATATAACAAGTTACTATGAGAAGAATACAAATTAAAAGC
>JAUUEB010329778.1:0-21190 GCA_032362205.1 Clione limacina
TTTCTTTCTTTCGTATCCTTTCCGGGTAAGATTGGGTACAAAGCCAGAAAACATTTTGTAGACTGCTATTAGCGATGCAAAGACAACAATTGATTTGGAATTGTGTAAATCTGTCAACGCCGGGTAAACCCACTAGTTCTATATAATTCAGGCATAATGAAATTGATGTATGAACAACTCTGTGGAATATGCTTTCGTAGTTGTTGTGCGCATTAAGAGCCCTTCTTGCATCATGCAAACAAGTATAGGATAAACACACATTATATCTTACTAGGCAATACGATCCAATCAAATTTAATGTGAAGTATTTCTTGTTAACGCAAAGATATTACACAGATACAATTTGGTTGTTCCAGTATATTAACGTTTTTTTTACTATTTTCATGTTGTATGTCACATAGACGTCCCAACATAGATGTGTACTTAAAACATGAACAAATCACTCCGAGATTAAAAGCATTAAATTTAAATTATACCGTTATGAAAATGCCAAACATTTCATAACAACAGGGATATTGACGAGATTTAAATTGAATTATTGTCGTATGCAGAATAGATGATTTCCACATGTATTTTCTAGGATACAAAAAAATATCTTTTCATTTTTACAGACTGTTGATAACAACAACAATAAAATCATTATGTCACTGTGTCGACCAAAAATAGAAGAGAACATACACATACTACAATTGATTAAAAAGATATCAAACATATTTTTAAAGGATTGTGACTATAAATTTACTAGTTAATTAAACGTTTATCGCACAATAACACTTGGAAGCGGTAGATCAACTCGATTATTGGGCGGATTTATTTTGTCAGTGTCGATCTATAAACACATACCTCATAATGGATTACAGATTTGTGAACGTTGTGTGAATTGTTTGATGGATCATAAAACCATAACATAAATTACAAAGGTAAGCTTATTAAATGTACAATTCAAGCAATATATAGTTGGACAATAAAATGAAAAGATGAACACATATATATATTGAGTAGTTGGTATAAGATATTAAAATAGAGGGATTGGCAATAGGATAAAGGACATAGTAGTTAATAATTCATTGGTGATTAAATTGATCGATATTTTAGTTTATACATTCAAGTTTGTAAAAGGCTCAAGCAGATTCAACTTAGTTTACATTTATAAATGGATCTTCACGGCTTTGCGTACTGAATATGTATCATCTTCAACTTCAACCTGAAAATGCCTGAGCTAAAGAAGGACTTACCGTATTGGATCTGTATCATCTTCAATTACACCACGATAATGCATGAGCTAACACAGGGTTTAGTAGAAGGAATTCACTTGCAAATATCTCTCCATCCGGATGTCTGCTCGATCATTTGTCTAAAAGATCAAAACAAAAACTTAATCAGGTTTTAAATATGTTATTTCATTAGCATCTAACACAAGAAGGCTAATGCATTTCCACTCGGCTTCACATCGTATTCCAACCGAGACAAGCTTAATATTCTGGACTATATGGCCAGAAGACACTGGTTGCAACTCTGAAATAGCATTATGGATTTCGGGCTTATGATTACAAACTATATTAAAAGAAAAAGAGAAAAGGAGAAAACAACCAGCAGTGGTTTCTTTTATTAAATTCATAACAATGTTAAATAAAATTGTACAAGTAAAAAGCATTTCAGCTAAACATTGATAACGTACGAATATGTTGGTTATTACTAAAAGAAAATGCCCTGACAGCAGGATACAAACAATACTATTAACAGAACAGGAGATTACAACAAGTTATAGACACATTTTGCTTCATGCATAACTGCATTATGTTTAAGGGGGTGTCTGAAAGTGAATTTACCCAAGCATTTATCCAGAGATGTTCTTGATATGCGAGTGCATGCATCGGGGAAATTACGTTGACTATTTGATGTGCATAATACATTTATCTCCTGACCGAAATAGCGGAGGAGCGGAAGCAAATGTGTTCAGCTTCCACAGTAAGTCAGATACGAGCTAAAGAATGTTAAGCTTACAAATATAATTTTGTAGTGAGATAATGTTGAGTTTCACTCAAAATTGTAATCAATTTGAGTGTATGATGTTTTAATATATAAGTAAAAGACAAGATATGTTGGTATAACTACAAGTGTGTTCAAAATAAGAACAAATATAAGCACATAGTGTTGTTCTGTTGAGTTATTAGTGTTAGGATAATTGTAACGCAGTATCAATTACAATAATCACATTTATCACAAAATATCACTTTATTTTGCTTTCAACATTTTTTAAAATATGTGTCATTTGTCAACTGGAGCACAATTTAAGGTGGGTCACAATCTTTAAGATTGCATGATATAATAATTTCTTGCATGACGTATCAGCACGTTGGTTTACCAACTTTTCATGGCATCACAAGTACATTGCTGGAGCATTATCATAGGAACATCAAAACAATGTGTGAACAGTTGTGTTAATCTGAATATATTCCAATCACCTAGATAAGCACGTTGTCGTTTACGCACCTAAGCAGTAGGGTTGTTGATACTCCAAGTTTCTTTGTTCTCGGGAATCCCAATCCCGGCAGGCCTATTTCCCGGGATTCCCGGGACTTCCGGGAATGATCGTATTCATAACTGTTTTACTTAGTTAGGTGGTTTAATGGGTACATTTATATGTGATTATGGGTGTTTTAAAGAGCTCGTTCAACACACGATAATAAGCAATGACATATTTTGTTTGATGAAAGCTTAAACAATATTTCAGATAAATAGGCGACATTGAAACTACGCCTAATCAAAACCCGTCAGTTGTTAAATTCAGCTTCATGGATTGAACACTAGTTACACACACAGTCTTCATATTTAGAAACACAAATTTACATTATTTTTGTTTCAAACATGTTTGCGAATAGTGTGTTTGCGAATAGTATAAAGCTGAAACTATTGGCTTTCAATTCAATGCCATCCAGCCAGATATCTACAAATATATTAGAAAAAACTAAACATGTTAGTAAACTTCATACTACCCTTAGCCTCTGTAAACCACTGACATTGAACGAATATATTAACAATACATACAAATACACACTGTACGGTATTGACGTATTTTTTTTTATTTTAAGATGAACAGTTCGTCAACATACTAACAAGTTGACACATAGAGATAACACACTTTTTATTAATCCAAGCAAGATAAGTTACGGAAATAAACATCACGCAAGTCAAGGACAGAGTATTTCAGCTTTTGGTGTTTGGACACTACCAAGTGATTTTGGCATGTGGTGAAAGGCGTGTTTTCATCGTAAATGTAAACCAATCAACTTGTCATGAACAATAACTTACCTTCATTGTGTGTTAAATAGTAAAATGGTGCCTCAGAGACACTGTCACCCCACGCAAGTAACTTGTTATTGAACTTCGAAACATGACGATAAGCACTGACAAATTAATGACATATGGAAAGTCAACTTCTGCCTCTTTTTCTGAGTATAATTAATGGTTTTCAATTTGAAGCCTGGTTTCGTTGTTGCTTGTTGATTGCGAGGTTTGATTTGTTTTTAATTGTTCTTGAATTATGACAAAAAAAAGGTTATCCTTCTTCAAGGCAATAATGTTTCGGTACTGGGAATCCCGAGTAAAATTCCCTGGAATTAGCGAATTCAACCAGTTAGCAGCAACCAAAATCGTTGAAAAGATAGTTCAACTAACATCGTCAAGCTTGGTTATTTGCATGTATACTCGATCACTTGCTTGACCAGAGGTAAGATTTCAAATTGTATACTATTACCAATGACATTTGTATTTGAATATTTGATTTGATTCAGAATAATCTTATTTCTAGTATACTTTAGTATGTAGTTAAATGCAATTGTCTGGTTTTTAGGATATCTAACAGATCTAATTTCTTTCAAATCTCGTATTGAGAATTAACAATGTAAACATATTGGATGAGTTTCTGGTGAAATAAATTGTTTGCAACTCATAAAGTATACATATCATATTGTTAAATATTAAAAAGTATCAATTATATTATATTATATTTGGTAACTGGTCGATAGCACTTTTAACGAGTCTTGCATGAAGGAAATCATTACCAACATCCATCTTCTGTCACTAAAAAAAACAACATATCAATAACGAGATAATAATGTGGCAAGAAAAGACTGAGTTCACAACGACGCAGTAAATCGATGAGACTGAAAAGAACCAAGATTAAACGAAATTGCGCTACTCTTTTCTGAGCACCGGAACTGACTCGTTATCGGGATCGGGTTAATAGCTCTTATTAAGTGGCATTTGTCAATATAATTCAAACCGATCTAAACTCACACTTTATTTACGCTTTTCATGATCTTATCATGATAGAAACTTCATAAACACTGTCTTAAGTTTACCATTTTCTAGAATACATGATACCATGTAATAGTTGATCTGTCGGCATACTGTTGAACAAATATCACATAATATCTTTTTGGGTTGAATTTGTTTTAAGTTTACCTTCCTTGTCTTTAGTAAATATAACTTTTGAATGGCAATAACGTTTGTTCTTGTAATTAAGATGAAAATGAGCACGAATTTGCATACAACCAAAATGGTAAATTTCATACCTCACTACAATCTAATGAAAACAAGTACTAACAGGCGAAACTACAACTAAAAATAAAGGTTTGTTATCGAACGTTGTCGTAAATTAAAATAACCTCCATTCAGAAAAAACAATGTTTCCAAACATATAATAAAGTATACAATGCATGTCGAAAACGGATTGATATGTAATGGCATCGTTTTTCATGACGTTACGTAATGTTTACTACTCTGGTCAAAATCTTCACCCATAACTTAATCATTCTGTTTTCAAGTTATATCACACGTCGTATCACAATTATTAATCACAGCCAATTGTTGTTAATCATAGTAATCACATTTATTTATATTTCAGACACATTATATTGTATATGAAGCAGGATATATATAATGCAGGATCAAGAACTTCTAGTTACTGCTCACTTAGCTTCACCTCGATTGAAAGGTATATGCTTAAGCGAATGCTCAAAGCAGTGCTTCGAATAAAAGGTGTTACACGTACGATGCTTTGATGGTTATCAAAAATTCGATTAACAGTTAGAAGCAGCTCACTTTTGTTTCAATATAAGTTGTATTTTGTGTCCTGAGATCAAAGAAATATGTAGAGGCCTAAAAAAGCATGTTTAAGTACGACAAAGACCGAAGATCACGTGAGAAATAGACTGTTTAATGATAAATTGTAGATCACAGTCTTTGATGAAATGAAAATTGTTTTTGTTTTTAATATTGTTCAACTATTGATGTATCAAATACGAGCTTTACACTAAAAGGGCAAATCGTCTTAGGGTTGATTGAAAATGTTTTGTTCTTGGAACACATGAACTAGTTAGGGTGAAGATGTTCGTAGTATACGGTTTAACATGAACTTGACGAATACAATAATAATAATGTAGGCAAAATATAATATAATTGTCAATGCAAAAGATGAATGGTCTAAACAGCATTTATAATTAGACATAGCACTAGGCCTTTCACAGTACACAATGTGGAAACAACAATTGTCAAAGAAAACCTCGATGATTGTACTTCTTGAGAAAGACATAGTCATAAGTTCAAAAAAAATATTGTTAAACACTTGACATGGCAAAGTATATATTATTGTTTCAATTGCATGACTTACCGTGTAAACGTCGCGAAGGAATGGAAATCGGTACTTTTGCTGGCAATCTTTCCTGCATCTAGTGCTAGGCTAAGCGTAAACATTGTATTCAATTGTTGAAAGCCAGACAAAGGTACATGATGAAGACATAAGAAATCAGTTATGTATCTTCAAGACGATTTTTCTTTTACAGACAGTAACGTCAACCTATTTTCTGAGAATGATATACTGTGCAGACCCATCATTTTACTAATTGAATTGCAGATCATGATGTTTGCAATAAACCCAAGAAACACCTCTTTACGAACACTTTGATTTAGTAGTAACGAATATCTGAAGTGAAACAAAATGTGATTTGTGAACACATAAGTGATATCAAAACTATCATCAGGAACGTTGTGAACCCGTGACAATTAGAATAAACGACACACTTGTTACCAATGCGTTTTTAGAAATTCCTGACTATTGGAAAAGGTATAATTATAACGATACAAAAATCATTTTCTTTGGAGTTTTTGAAAGTAATTAAAAAAACAAAGCACTATCTCAAAACTTTCTATCATTTCTTTTTTTTGCTACCTGTTCGACAGCCAGCTGTGTGAAATATATTTGATCAATTTATTTATACCATACTGTGTTTAAATCTTAGTTGAAATTATGTTTTTTTTCATTATGACAGTTTGATTATATACTGCCTATGCCTATACATACTTGCATAGTTGCCAAATATGTAAATTGCTTCGAGTACAATGCCGTTATGTTGTAGCGATGGAAAATACTCGTTATTTGTTATGATGATTTGTAAAGCTATGAAATGTTTCCTCTACTCTAACGTTATGGTAAAGTAAATTACATTTATTCAGTTTTAAAATGAAAACATAAAACATCATTCGATATGAAATAGAATACATTTACACTTTAATTTTTGAGAAAGGTTTTGTCAAATTCATGTTGAGAGACAAGCACATTTAAACTCGATACAGCTCATTCGAATACCACTTGTCTTTTAACACTTAATGGGCTAATCTGTAGTCTTATAAACTAGGTGTGTAATAACCACTTCATACCTACCACGTAAGTGGTCTACAGACACCTCGTCTCGAGACCTAATGATATATTTTGGAGTAGGTATTGATCACAACTCATAAAAGATGTTGTTGAACAAAAAGACTTAAGTTCACGAATATCAAAGGTTACCATTGTTGCACATCGTTATATTCCCCCACACTATCCAGCTATTGTTATTATTTCCAAATAGTTCACGAATATCAAAGGTTACCATTGCTGCACATCGTTATATTCCCCCACACTATCGAGCTATTGTTATTATTTCCAAATAATTCCTGAATTATCATAAACTATATATTCATGACTCTGTAAAAGTTATCTACATTTTTGAATATCAGATTTTGGGATATTTTGATACACGAAAACGTGCACAAATTGTTATCAAGATAATTGTCCCCACCGAGAGTGCCTGCGAAAACAATTCACTTAATAAGTGTTTGATTTTCCAAGAACTAATTATATGTAACATATTTCTCCACTTGAAATCGTTGATATTTCTCACTTCTAAACTAATTTCTGTTATATAAATTAATGTTGGATTTGGTTGAAGATACAAAAGAAAATGTAACGAATATATTACCTACAAACAGACTAAAGATAATTTTGTTATGATGAAACAAGATCTTAAATTCTGCCATAATTCCCTAACGACAAGTTTCCAATCGAATGATTGGTATTTCTTTCGTGAACCCATATTGCGAATATTATCAACGGAACACTTAGAGATTTTAGGTTTTTCTTACCGCCTGAAAAGTAACACAACTACTTGGAATTGAGTGTTTTTTTTCTTTCATCTCGCAATGTTTTACATGAACCTTCACATAACAAAAATGAAAGGTGCCATTTGCAATGTATCAGCGTTCGAAGACAGCCTCTCTCGGTCAATTTATTTCACATAATTCCTTTCAGTCTACGGTCTAATAGAAAATCTTGGCGAGTGTCTAGGTTCATGAATGAAGATTAAAGCCCTTGATACGTTCTTTAAGTCCTCAGAAAAAAATGATTTGGCTAAAATGTATAACGTAGACAGGAACATTTTGTGATTTAAACAGTTGGTGCTTCACAGTTTGAAATCTACATTCAAGATATGTAGGGATCTGATTTCTCAACAAAAATCTTATGTTGAACATAATGATGTTATGAAAGGCTGTGCACACAATGAATCATACTACGTGTTAGCCGTATATTTCCGGTTTTTGATTTACAAGAAAATAATACGTTTAACTGAAAAGGAAACACGACAAGGAAATGATAACTAAATACATGACATAACAATTTGCTACCTTCAATGCAATATGAAACATAATTTTTTCTTAAATTGGTATGTGTAATTACCTGTGCTATCAAAATAATCATGTAATTATGTTCTTTTGCAACATAATTCGTTCAATGGCATTTACAAAAATACTTCAAATTGGTCACTTCGCAAATCTGATCAGTATATGTATTAACTTATTAAATTGCAGTTTCATGTACAAATATTGACGACTTGGACAACGCCATTGTAAAATCAAGTTTCAAATTTATTTTTAACATGCCTGTATAAAGAAGTGTATTCTCAAAGCAGCATTTTGTTATCAACACCATGTGTTTTAGCCTGGAATCAAAGTCAACGATAAACGAGTGTTTTTATTAGTTTCTAATGGCTTCGTCCATATCAATGATCAACGAGGCTTTTCAGTAGATGCCGTTGTTGCGAGAAGCGCAGAAACACTCCAACAAGAAAACAGATAGTTTTGAAAAAATGTCAGGTCTAAAGCGGTCTGTTCTTATACATGTACAGTTGTTTAAGCTTCAAGATTATTTGTTGACAGTTTCAATTTTACAAATACTACATATAAGAGTTAGACAACAAAGACACAGTAGTTAAAGTTATCTTGAGGTTAGCAAAAAGTCCAAAAGTAAAACAAACCTTTTACAAATAAAGCTCCGAATAGCTATGTAGATAAACCCCAAAAGAATGTAAAACGTATGTGAAGTCAATGTTGAAATCTCTTTTAAGTTTTTTAAAGATACAATGAACACTTAATCAACCTGCCGTTGTATGAAACGAATTTTCTAATTTATATAAAAAAAGTAAAGATAAGTTACTCTCCCTTAAATTTTTAAGACAAAGAAGTTCTAACTTCTACCCAGATAAAGACCTTTTCATGTACGCAGTCCGTCGAGACAGATCAATCCAAATTGCTGAAATGGAAAACATAGAATAACATACATAAACAATAGCTATACATAAGGAGTACACAACATACAACGACACTATTAAGTGTATGTCTATAATAATGAATATTAGCACATATATCTTTAACTCGGCAAACAGACAAGCAATATTGACATATTATGTTTTCGTCCGTCCATTGTTGTATTTTGAAAGATCTAGACATAAATAATACTAGAGTAAATGTTATAACAGGCTCAAGAACACTATAAATAACAGTACAAAAAAGTCCTTTTAAACGAAACATTAACACATACTCATAGGTTCAATGCGAAAACTGTATTAACCTGATATATATGAACGACAATGTTACACATATAAATGTAGATATGTTATAACAAGCTTTTATTTTTAAGAACAAAGTATCTTGTATTATAACAAAGATAACTGTTGTTGTAGAATAGATTTGATCATTACAGATAACGCAAAGAACAACATTGTACAATAGATTTCCTGCGTTTTGAGCGTTTAAGAATTTGCTGTCGTGGCACTTTTTCCTGCTTATTGAGTAAACGAAATGTTTTCAATACAATAAATTGACAAGAAAAATATTCTACTTTTTTAATGGGCATTGACCTAAACCAAAGTTCAGTATTGGTGACTAGGCTTCAAACGCATGTTTTACATTAGTTAGACGAACTTGAATGAATATTAGATAAAAGAGACACAAGTAATATTGCAAGCTTATCTCGAAATTAATGTGTGTTAAAAGTATACACACAAGTTTACTTCAATACGTATTGTACTTTAATTCGACAATTTGTCATCATACACATATTACTAACGTGTTTGGAATGGCTGATTTTGAACAAAATACTGTGGTTGTCTCAAAACTAGAAAAATCTTTAAAAAAGGAATTAAAAAAGTGACAAAACTCCTTTCCTACAAACATAATAACACGAGAATTTCGGATCGCTAAACGCTCCCTCAATGCGTCGTTTTTGTCGTTACGCACAATTTTCCTTGTTTTTTGTTATCGTCACACATTTAAATGTGTCAGAGAAACAACACACAATGTTCACCAAAACATGGAAACAAACCGGATATCGGCATGGTACCCGTGTAAATGTTTTAAACACATGATACAACTAATCCTTACCCATTTGAAAACCCTAAATACGCCGTTGCTTTCTTCAACCCTGTACATACTGAACAAAGGCAACTTTGCAAGTTCATTTGTTAAATCGATGTGCATATCATTATAAACCATTTTTTAGTACAGACTTGTTAAATAGTCGTTTTTGTCAGCGCTTGGAGCGAACATATTGCAATGTTTTTCTGTACACTGTTAGGCACGCTTCGATAGATATGAAGTTATAGATTGTATGAACCCTACACAATCTATGATGATTATTGTAAATGTGTCAAAATTATAATATTGTAATGCACAACTATATTTTCCTGTTAGAGTTATCAATTGTTATAAATAAAGTGTAAATATCTAATTATACTATTTATGGTTTTTGTTTATTTTAAATTATGTAAAATATTAATTGCAAATTTTTTAGCATATACTAAACTGTTTACGCTGTAAACTCCCTTACAAATATAGAGGGAAGTAATACACAACACCTGAGTGGGTGTGTCACTTAATTCATGGGAGGTAGAATAGTAGACGTTGTAGAATACATATTACAAACAGAACAATTAAAAGTGGGAAAGCACACAAAAGGCACTAGCTTAATTATTGAGACACCTAAAAACACTAGAACGGTATTTTTGTTAAGTCGCTTTTTCGCTTGGGAGCGTTCCAATTATTTTACGCAATTAGCAAATAACCCCTAGACCAACAAACGTCTAGTAGGCAATAATAATATAATACTATAATTTCGGTTCGCTAAATGCTCCTCTATTTGTCGTTTTGGTGGTTACGCTCACTCTCCTTGCAATTTTATCATCACACACATTCAAAAACGCAAAACGTCTTCCGAAACAAGAAAAAAACATGAATATCGGTGTGTTACCCGTTTACTTGTTTGAAACTCCTGGAACAGTGAACAATTGTATACCGATACCCCCCTACAACGTTTGAAAATCCAATAGACGCCCCTGATTCCTACCGCACCTTAAATACTCAGCAAAACAGAAATTGCAAGTTTTTTTTTTAATATGTGTGCGCACTATGTTACACCAGTTTTGGAACAAGTATTTTTTTTGCACTTGGTTCGATTCAATCTGCACTGTCAGAGGTGTCCCCCTACTGACTCTTAGATGAATATTTATAATTTCATGAATCCTACAAAATATATGATGAGTATTGTAAAGTTGACCTAATCATAATATTAAAATGCACTTATATTTTTGTGAGAGTATTCAATTTATAACAATAAACTGTAATTTTATCATTAATTGGTCTTTGTTTTTATTTAGCTTATTTTATGTAAAATATCAATTGCAACTTGTTTAGCAATTATTTCAATAAACGAAACTGTATACTCAATTTCTGAAAACAACTAGAAAACACGACAAACACGCACGCAAACACACAAACGATTCTGTTTCACTACTATACATCTCGATTGAAAAGAATTAGCTGATAGTTCATGACAACGGTGAAGTTAGCCTTGCAAAAATAGGTCGGCAAAATATTGATAACTGTTTACAAATGAACACGATCAGTTTCACAAAAAATAACATGCCAATACCAAGCTACTTAAATGGTAATAAAAGTGTATGAGTTCAGTCTGGATTAATCAGAATAAAACTATTCTAATTAAGTGGATGTGTCTTTCAAAAAGGCAAAATTTCATATACAAAATACAACAATAAAAACAACAGTCAGCAAGTGGATTTGAGTTTTATCATAGTCAACTGATCTAATCAATTAAACTCAAATATTATATATTAAGCCGAACGACACCTATGACAGCCTATTCAGCAAGTTCGTTCATACACCAATTTCATTATTGCCTAGTTCTCAGAGATGTGTGCTCCATGAAGACCTCTAATCAAGATAAATATACATTGTGTCAAACATTGATCAATAAATATAAAAATACGGTTCCAGCAAACACCCTTTCAGCCACGAATACCGAGTATGTGAGAAGCTATTTGACTGTTAATTGTACAGCAAATCCAGCAGGACACTATGTTATGTTTGAGAAATCCATGAGCAAATATCAGCGTCTAGACATATAACTTCATAAATACGTGCTTTATATTCATTTCACATCTATTTATTATCCAGCTTGTTTTACAACATTAGGTTTATTGCACGTACTGAAATGTACACGCAGTCAGTTCTTAAAAAATAAAACGAGGAGAATAAAACTGAAAAACAACAGACAAAATTGGAATAAAAATAACTTTAACAGAATTAACACAAATGTGTACATTTTAACAGAGGAAGTAGAGTGAATAATAACATTATTGATTTTGTAATTTGTGTGTAATATTGTTAAGAACAAATTGCTCTACACAAGTATTTTTTTAATTTTCCTAAACTCAACATGGTCGTTCAACATGTTTTTGGGGGTAAATTGGTGTTTATAAATATGACTGCGATCCAAATGACTGAAAGTACACTGTAGGTTCATAGAAACGGGGGAAGGATTTAAAAAAAGAAAACCAGATGAATACTATCTAAGTGTCATACTTCTAAGGGACACTCATGTTACTTTTCTTTTGCAATAACATTGCTACATCATATACAGACATACGTACGTGAACATTAAGATGGAAAGCATTTTTTTCTTTACTAAGTTCTAGATCAAATTGACTTTACCTGGATATGTTGAAGTTAGTTTTGCTTACTACCGAATGATGGTTTGTTATTTTTTTGTCCGCCCTTTGTATACAACTATAACAATATACACTGAATTGTATGCTTGCTTGCTTTAAACATAGGATAACAAACATACAAAAAGATGGGGTTGGGCTAAAAAAATATGAAAATGCAATTATTTTGGATTTAATGAAGCAATTACGATTGTTTCCATTATTTTCTCATTTAATTAAAGACCTTTACCTTTGGTTTTTTACGGCCCCGTACAAACCAGACATCAGCTCGCGTCGACAGTATATCATTGTCCGTCTAAAAAAAGAAAAATGAAAGAAGTCGCCGACGACAAAAAACACAATGACAACAGAATGACGTCCGTGGGAAAATCGCTCACTGATTATTTGACAGCATTTTTTTTATATTTTCGGTTGGTAAAAACCTTCTGTTGTATTCATACCTTAATTTTCTTTTGATTTTATGTACAGTACTTAAACACTATTGACGTACAGACAGACAGACATACAGACAAACAGACAGACAAACAGACAGACAAACAGACAGACAGACATATTTAGACAGGAGACGCAGACAGGCGACGGAGACAGGAGACGGATACAGGAGACGGAGACAGGAAACGGAGACAGGGGACGGATACAGGAGACGGAGACATGAGACAGAGACATGAGATGAAGACATGAGACGAAGACAGGAGACGAAGTCAGGAGACGGGTACAAGAGACGGAGACAGGAGACGGAGACACGAGACGGAGACGCGAGACGGAGATAGGAGACGGAGACATGAGACGGATAATAATGTATTTTTTTCCGACACTTAGTATTACATGTGTTTGTTTTTATGTCTGTTTGTCAATTTTTGTTGGTTGTGAACACTATAAAAATATACAAGTAATTAACTTAATGTGGTACGATGGTTTTAATCAAAACGATGAGGACATCTTTTTAATACAAGCAATATTTGTTATTAAAAGAGTAAAGGGATTTTATATATTTACTATATGTTCCAATGCCACTTTGTGTCAAGGCGCCATGTTACTGAACATAGTGCTCACTTCCGTTGACCATTTTGCGAGCGAGCGGACAGTTCCTATGCTTTCGTACCTTTTGTCACGCTTGAACCTTTCGTAAATGGTGTGCTTACTTACACATGTGACGCACTGCACAAGCTTACACACTCTTTTCCTGGATCTGTTAAAGCGTGTTATTGATTGTAATCCAAGTAGTAATTTAATTTACTCAATGTTTCTCTATACTTATTTTGATGACGTTATATTTAAGTACTGCTGACATGGTACAATAAGGACATATTTTCGTTTACATAGTGTTCCTTTATACTCGTTTCAAAAGTTTGTGCTTCTTAGTATTTTATTGAAAAGTTAATGGAGCACTCTTCAATTTTATGCATTCAAATTCAAACTCAACGTAATGAATTAAAATGTATCATATATACGTAATATACAAAAAGGCATATAATAAGACATGATATAACAATGGGCATGATTTGACGCTAGCGTGCTTGCGGGTATTGGATATTTAACGGTAGACGAAAACAAAAAATAAAATAAAGAGGTTAAGAAATTTTCTCAATTATCAAGCATTCTTCATCATTGCGTCTTTTTCTCAAAACCATGAGTATATTTCCCTAACAATCATAGAACTCATCATATGATCTGTATTGCATATATCATTTTTGCCTCCCCGTATACAAATAACGAAGCCAAATTCAGCATATTTCTCATTCAGTGTAACGAGGTTACGGGATGTTATAATGTCTATATTTGACCAGTAAATGTGATTTTTGTCAGTTCACTTGCTCGAGATAATGGAACTATCATTTAGCAATACTAAAGGTTATATAGTATAACGAATAGACTATCAACATGAACACGTTAAATGTGACAGCCTGTTATAACTTCTTTTTCCGTAAATAAATCTATTTCGTGCGCTTGGAAACAAATGATGGTTCGACACTTTTCCTCTTTTTTTAAAACAGTCTGACCCAAATCAAACGAGAAAGGACACTTACCCTTGATTGCTTCCTTTGAAACAAACCTATCTGCATTCGGACCGGAATCAGGAATTATATTGTTAGCAGGATTACAGAAAATTAACTTGGCGATCAGTAGTATAATTGTTTGGTCTAGAGTAAGAGATCGAGTAGCTCACTTTGAAAGTGCCATTCTTTGTCTTGGCCGTCAAAAATCGATTGAGGTAGAAATATAAATGTTAAAAAAACATGACTATTAGACAAGGTTGTTATCAAACAGATTATGTTGGACTGAAGCTGACCTTAAACAAACAACTACTAATATGTAATAAGTTGTTCTCTTGTGAATTAACCTTTACTTAAACAACGTTCTTCCATAAAGAGTTACACATTCAAAACACGATATTATGTTTAGAAATAACTGGGTGAGGTTATAATGAGTTCATAATTACAGATTATCTCCTTAACATTAATTGCCAATTAGCATTCGGGTATCAAGTAATGTGCTAGAAAGGCGACATATGTCACGAACATGATATGTTTTTAAACAGACGCAATACAACATCTAAAAAAATGTAGTTTAACAGTAGAAGGGTCATTGATGCTGAAATTACAGATACTTTTACTTCTGAATTAAGACAAAATCCTTTCCCAACAACTTGGAAACAGTTCTCAGTCCTTAACTTTTTATTAAAGACAAAGATACATAACTTATGCTATGTCAGACATGATCATAAGAGACTAGACCTGAGAAATCGTAGTTGCCGAAGATAAGTTGACGATAACGATTTTCAAAATGTGAGCAACGTAAATTAGTCTCAACCGAGATTGACAATGTAATGCATCATTTCTGAAATAAACATGAATTGTAGAAAGTGTCAAGCCTTAAGTGGTATCATATATTTCTTTGACTGGTGGCAATAATTACTCGTCTGAAATCACCGGAAACCTATACATGCATCATGTGCTTAATCATTGTTATATCAATAAAGATCTCATTTATTATATAAAGAATTGTCAAATGTATGAGCTGTGTAGAAAGTAGCTCCTTGACTACAGTATTGTTCGGTCGATCTATTTCAGTCGAGGACGATAAATAATCTACATTTTTACTATCATAAAACATGTTTGGATCATATTGGCCAATGACAATACTGATGGTCCATTACTTTCTATCAACTTTTTATCAGATACGAACTGCTCCCACTTATGTTGGAAATGTGACTTTTCATAAATAGCTTGTTTTTAACCTGATAAAGCTAGTGAAAACCGATGAGATAGCTATTTGTAGAATACAAGGCTTATACCACCGATAATGTATTAATAACTTTGTGTATGATGATATCGCCTGGGTCATTTAAAGTAGTATTCTTTGACAGTCAATATCAATAGCTTCTTGTTTTACAAAATCTTTTTTTTCGTTAGTCAAACTGTCATGTAAGACGACTAGAGTACTGATACAAGGGCCGTGTATCAATTATTAGAAGTGCGTTGTACTTCCGTTGTATGTTAATTGACCCTTGTAGTTCTATCATAAATTGTCTTTTATTTTGATTATCTCACTATGCCAATAACTGACTATGCCAAATATCCGACTGTAGTCAATTAACTCTTGTGTCTGTTTGATTTTGTTGTTAGGCAACTATACCAACATAATATATTATGTTGAACGACCACATACTGACAATCAGAAAGTGTTCACAAGAAAGTGATCGATCATTTTCTTAATCTGATGGAAGGTCTGTTGTGTATGTTGTGTAACGGAATTGGAAAGTAGTCATGACTGCCATCGACTCCTGCGACCGACAGGCCTTGTGTGGGAGGCTGAGACAGGTCAAGCGGGTATTACCTTCTGAAGTAGACTAATCCTGACCGTAGACAATAATAAGGATGATGTATCAAGGCTGAAAACAAAAACAAAATCATATCCTCTTAGCATTGATTGAGTAGATCAGATGTGTATCGAACACATGGTTGAGTTTGCACTCAGGACTCGCTAGGTATTGTGCTACGGTTTGTAAATTTATAAATGGCCGTTTTAAAAGAAACAACTTAACGGCTTAGAATAAGATCTACGGAAGTTAAATAATTGCGACAGCTTTTTCCAAACAAGAAAATAAGATAACAAATATGCTATCACATATATATAGACATATATATAGACAAATGCCTTAGAGAAATGCTGTAAAGGTGGAATAACATTGGTTGTTTGTCTGTTTACGTGATAACTTGAGTATTTTTGATCGGATTATTGCCCCTTCGAGTATTTTGCTATATGTCAATGCTATTTTTTTTCGAACACGCCGTAGTCACATCGTCGAAGATGTAAATCTGAAAGTGTGTACATAACCTTAAAGCTGTAGTGTAATTTTTTTTAAAAACACATTTTTGACAGATGTATGCCTCTATTATGATTTTCAGGTACGTGTTTTACACAGTGGACGTATCGTTGAGAGTACGACCAAGAAATATTGTACACATGATTTTCTAGGGACCTTCTAACAATATTTTTCTCAACTTTTTGAGTTATGGTTCTTCAATTTTTTTGCTATATATGTTCTTTTTTACTTTTGTCTGATGTGCGTGGTTGTACTCTCTACGATAACTCATTTTTTATAGTTATGAATATGGTGCAAAAAGAACAGAGACTAGACCTAAAAGATCTTCTAAACACAACGTAATATGCACATGTTCCAAATACCTTAGATATTCTTATAAACTCTGCCAACAATTCAAGAGACCTTGGATTACAATGTTCGTCCCTTATTTATGTCAGTGACGTCACGCACTCTTTTAACAGACTAGATTCAGGGAATTTGACAGGATGTTTCCAGCAACAAACCTTAGCCTCTTTTTAACGATTAATTCATATTCCTCAAATAATCTTCGCTTTGTTAAAACCTTTGACCTCAAACGCACTTAATCGATCAAAAGTATGTCCAATTTTCTAAATGACTCAATTATTACTTAGTGTGGAGTTTGTGTAAAAAGGCTTGTTTTAGTATAAAATCAAATCATTATTTTGAAAAATAAAAGTAATATTTGATTTTAAAGCAGCAACGGGAAAATACCCCAACTATATTTTTTCTATTTCACATAAACTATTTGAACTGATCAACTTTTGTCATCTGGATTAGTTTTGAATTTTAAGTAGATGAATAGACAGCATCTTGTCTTTCTGTCACAAAAGTAAATTACATGCTTTAAAAAATGCTATCATCAGCATCAACAGCATCAGGTATAGTGTGTTTTCCATGTAGCAGGGGTTCCACTTTTCCCCTAGAAATTGCACTTCGCCACGTGTCACGATTCAAGGCAAGCTAAGATGCTAGGCCCATAGTTTTGAGGTCTTCTGCAATAACCTCTTGCAAGGACTTTCGGGGGGGGGGGGGCAGCGACAACAGGGTCGCTAAGTCCTTGCTGTTAACTTTGTCGGTCTAAACTGTTTGAATTACGCATTAAATCTCTTTTTAACGCATTAGTTACTAAGTCGTTACTGTTTTGAATTATTCACTCGACTTCCTCTGTTCGTATACAAATATAATTGTTAAATCTGTCCAATACTTTATAATAATTTGTATCCCTGTTTTATTCACGTGTATATTTCAGTATTTACAATGACTCTCATGTTGTAACACAATCTGAATAACAAATACACTTGGATACAACTCGTATTGAGACTGTTATATGTCTAGACGAAGCTTTTTGCTCATAGAGTTATAACACAGAACATAGTGTCACGTTGATTTGTTGCACAAATATTAATCAATCAGCTTATCAAATACTTGGTACAGGTGGCAAGATATTTGCTGGAAGCGTATTTTTAGATTAATTTATTTCATCTAGCAAACTTTTAGAGAACTTGGCAATAATATTAATGTAAGGAATAACTTGTTTAATAGGCTGTTATACATGACGTGGGCAGTATTCATTGTTGATTTCGTATGTGAGGTTCGCACTTTTATTATATACTGTTTATTTTTGTGTTTTTTCCTGCGGTGCGTTATTTCATCGTCATTATTTCTTAAAATAATTTTGTTTTAAACTGTATGCGTGTAAATGCGTATATTCAAACTACCATTATGCCTGCAAAGTCAGCTTGGAAATGTATTGTTCTGAATAATAATCTACACCTTGTTTCGATATATTTTGTTCTTCATACCTCTATTTACTCATAGATGTCTGCATAAACAAAAAGAAAAATGAACATGACTGTATTTAAGAGTCAATTGCTAAACGATTGCTTAGTTTGGCCAAAACAGCATTCACATCAGTATATTGCGGTGTGACGTGTGACCAGATAACTAACACGCAAAAGCACTATTTACATTTAAGCCGTTAAGTTTTTTTTTGACAATAACCAAACACGACACAATATCACGATGATTTATCATGATAATCTAGGTCGTGGGAAGAGATTATCCTGTTTATAATTTTCAAACACACAGAGGACGAGATTGGTAATAACAATAATATGTATACTTTAAAACGCCCACCATGGCGTGTTGTTTTCAGGGACCCTTCTCTTTCTCAATTCCTTCGGTGTTTCTAAGTAAAAAGAAATACTTAAATATCAATGATGTACGCTTAGTTTACAGGGATCCAAACACAACGACAATACGACTAATTTTCATGAATACAATAAATAATATATGTTACTAACACAAATGAAATTATTTGGCGTGATTGGACATGTTTGAGAAGTGGAGAGGAAACGGAGGATGAAAATAAGGACAAGAACAAACTAAAAAATATCTATGACAAGTAGTATGTATCTGATATAAAACATACATTATCATATCGTCTTTTGCAAAACTATACGCATAATTTAATAGAAAACATCAAGCTGGTCATATAGTCTTTGCTACAATCATATGTACCTCCTTCTATATCACGACAACTTTATGAGTGCTTCTCATCAGTGTAACGAGTTGTAAGGGCTATAAGGAGTGTTGCGACTTGTAAATGTTCTAGAAAGGTCGTATAAATAACACCAGGAGTGGTTTTATTCGTCCGACCTTTCTAGAAATAAAAACTTGAATATGATAAAAATTAACGGTTAAAATAAATAGTTCTAGATTAATGTATCTGTAAACGGGAAGTCACCATCTAACCGGACAACAAGTTATTTCGTGTAGTTAAAATTCAGAATGTAGATATAGAGAGAATTATAACAAAAAAATGTCTGTACATAAATAGCATTCATAAATTTAAAATCGCATATCAAATCATTTTAGTTGTTTATTTCTTATTTGTTTAATGATCGTACTTTCATCAAAATGTACATTGTTTAAAGCCATCACCACCAATTATATGCCGCCAATCGAATTTGTGTGACAATATAACAGCAATCATTTCTTTTTGAAATGGTTGATCCGCATTCATATCAAGGTTGCACAGAAACGTAGTCGGTTGCAGATGGTCGCTTGACAGTATACCGCATCTAAAAGACTGTAGAACAGTGTAATAGACAATTGTTGAAACTATAAATGACTTGTCTGAAATTTCCTGGTTTAACATTAATTACCGCTCGAATGCATGTCACGATCTATTTTAGTGTACGTTAATAATTTTTCCTTTCAATCATTAATAAACTTTATCTCAAATTGAGATACCTACAAAATAAACAACCACTGATTGCCTAACGTGTATGCATTAAATCAGTGTGGTTCTTTGCATGTAAAGTTAGTTGTTCTAAATGCCAAATACATCACTTGATGAGTTGTTTAATTTTTTCTTGTTCCGTAAGTTAAAAACGATATATGCAAAATAATTCACGAATGACTTTCATTCAACGGTTTATTCGACGGCTTTCTAGGTAGGCACTTTAAAAGCATAGAAAAATATATCCAGTACGTTTTTTTTAAAAAAAACTGAGTATTTATACGGATACATTTTTAAAACTCAATTATAAACACGGCTACCAGACAAAGTCAATCGGGAAAAGAGTGATGACCTCCTTAAGGCATGCTAGTCGCATTGATGTCAAGAACCGTTGTTTTAGGAACGCAAGATAATCCATTTGACTATCGTTCACCGGGTGATTACTTTTAGCTTATCATTTATTAAGCACAATTTTTTTATCATACGAATCTAATTATACACTATATATACACATCGTGTCATTGGGTTTTTTAGACGGACAACCACCAATAAACAAAATGATGTCTATTGCATAATTTGTTTTCATGTTTACTTCAGCAGCAGATTGACGATCATGACGCAACATTTATTGAAATAGGCGTGTATTTCTATATACAGCAATAGTTTGCCGACTTTTAACTCCCTTTCCCTCTGATAATGCCCAAAGACCTAATTAAGTGTATTGAGATCTTTCAATAAAAAACAGAAAGTAAGAAAATGACATATTTGTCACACATCCAACAAGTTATCACGTTTTTATTTACTCATGTGTGAGGCAGTTTGAACCAAATACATATTTATTTGTAACTAGCGACTTCGTCACATCGGCGTTACCCGATTTCCTCTAAAAGAATAGCTCAAGACGAAGAAGAAGAGATAATT